>JAQFYZ010000481.1:0-41530 GCA_034695085.1 Cylindroiulus punctatus
AATCGCAAACAGGAAATGGCATCCTATTGGTTGAACGGCGGCCATTTTTGTCTTCTCTCGTTGATTTGACTATAGTTCAGATCGTCTGTTGTAATTACACGAGTGAAACCCAGAAACAACATATTGTATTTTTGTTGCCACTACGGTCCCGAAAGTGTTATCAAGACAGGATGCTGTTATGAGAGAAAAAAACAACAGTAATCTTTGATTAGTGGAAAAATCTCCCTTTTCATGTGATTACTACGTCATGCATGTAAATGAAATTTTGGCTGATGCAACATTAAGGAAGGTCCATAAACTACGCAGAATTCTGCGAACATGAAGGTTCAAACCACCATAACAATGTATACATTTGTTGGTATGAGATCTCTAGTTCTAATACAGGAGTATGATCAAAATATATCGACATAAAAATAGGTGCAATAAAAAAATGCGTATGAGATAAATAAGCAAAAAATTCTTTTTTCCATCCACGTCGAAGTTAGTCGTCGATCTACGATGCTATAAAGAGGGAATTTTATGGATGGTCCCCGCTTCTCGGAATTAAAAAACGTAAAACATGTAAGCATGCGCGCCAAAAACATAGATCTTCATATTTATTCATTTGAAGCTTTAAATATATCGATAATGACTAGTTTAGCGGATGATAAACGGTTTATGTGATATTATTCTAGCAATGTAATTATTAAATTTGGAATTTTCGTCGGTGTGATAGCGCACTCTTCGTAACTATAAAAGGCGAGGCGGATGAGTTTCTTTCCCATTTTCAACATGGTAGCCTGACAAGAAGAACAATATTTTCACCTCGTGCTGGCACGCATCTCGAAAATGTTGTCTTGGTAATTTTCGCTACCTTTTGGTACACTTCGGTGTGCAACCGCACATCTTTTTTCAACATGGCGTAAGTATTTTGCCGTTTTATTTCAATTTTTCTAGTGACAAAGTTGAAATACACTCTTGGAAGGATCATGCTCGTGGCCTTGTTAATCTAACATGGCTGCGCCTATGACGTCACTGCATTCCAGCTTGGACAATCTTGCACGACTTCTCTTCTAAAACTCCCCAAGTTTTTAAAAAAAAATTAATTGATTTGATGAATTCGTTGGTGGACAGTTTCGCCCGCATTAATTATCGATGAATATATCCAAACAGTTTGACCCCATACGCTGTGTGCTGAACAAACAAATTTACCGGGTGTCAACAAATGATTAATCCCATTACGAAATCGATGATTGATTGTTGTACCGGTATAGATTCACATGAAATATGCGCCTAAGAACGTTTTTGTTTCCAAACACACGGCGGTTGAGGGGTCAAACTTAATATTCGTGCAAGATAGAAAAGCCTTCGTTCAATGGAAAGCCATCATGTATGTAACTTTGTATTAAAATTCAGTATATAGCAAAAGGCGTGATGGTTATTTTCAGGTTCTCACGCGTTTTCCGCGCCAATATTGTGCCTTTCGTGGCCAACCCAAGCATCAACAAATCATTTATTTTACCACTTGCACTTGCACAACAACATGGAAATGGACACCCTCTATCAGGAGTTGTTAGTGGCACCACTTTCACCGCCACTCTGGGATCTGGACCCAGAATGGGAGTTGAATACTGGGCTACTGGATAATGGAGATGGTGGGCTGCTGGCAAGCGATGATGGTGGGCTGCTGGTAGAAGACGAATCATTTTGGGGAAATGAAGGCATTCCATTGAAAGAAGCTCTGCTTGACTCTTCAGGGAAGTCTCCCGGCATCGATGACCAGTCGATTCGGGATGGTAAGGAACAGTTTTGTTCGCCTGCATTTTTTGAAATACTACCGAGCACAGATGAAAACCGCTTTACATCGTAATGAGGGCTAGCATGCTACTTAGGATGGCACTGGGAGGTGTGCCGTGGCTATTCTTTATAAAAAGGGGTCGTTTGTAAATGACCTCATTTTACATTGTAAATCACACAGCAGCAACATCCGGTGGTACAAAGGGAACGTCCATGAAACTAATTGCGTCTTTTTATTTAATAAGTGTAGGTCGTTGGTTATCAGTTAGGAATAGGGATTGAGGGGGATGGGGGTGGAGCCCATGGTTAGGTAACAATATCAAGTGGTACAAAGGCGATTTACAATGTAAAAGACATTCTATTTAAAACGGCCCTCATTCCGAAGAATGATCATCTGTTGTGATAAATTCTAGTTCTCGGGGCATCTGTAGGTGGTGGGAAAAAACAATCTTTCTTCGTGACGCATGAAACCCTTGTGTAAGTATTGAGCGTATGCATCCTTAATTTCTGCGTATCTTCCATTACAGAAAATCCATTTGCAGAATGGTTTGATGAACGCGTCGATCTTACAGAATTCGACGAACTCATCAGAAGTCCAGAATTTGATTCTGTAATGCACGATTTGGGCGAAACCATCAGCATTCTCGATGGAATGGAATCATTGAGTGGAGTCAAGCAGGAGAGCTTAGCAACTGAGGAAACGCAGAGTACCATTGATGATGTCGAAGTTCCAATTCAGTTACAAAAGGAAGAGAATGTTTCTTCTAGCAGTGAAGCCTCTCCATCATTTTTTGTCGAAGCAACAACCTCCCCTATGGGATCTCCAGGCAATGAGTTAATCGGACACCCCCAGCAGTATGTTGATGTAGGTTATGTTGATGGCGACTCAACAGTAGATACGAATGACCTAAATGATTCGTCTAGCAATTTTGGATCACCGTCTTGTTCCACGAAACCGCAGAGTCCGAGGAAAAGTAGGACTTCTCAGCGAAAGACTAGACCAAAACCATACAGTCGTACGAGCAGTAGCCAGAATAGCGATGATGGAGGCGCTGATAGTTCGTCTTCTTTTGAGGAATCTCATGGTTGCTCAGTACGAGGCCCGAAGGAGCGCAAAAAAGTACAAAATCGGTGCGCTGCTACCCGTTACCGCATGAAAAAGCGCACTGAACAATCTGAGCTTGACAAAGAAGAAGCCGAACTCGCTGCTAAGAACAAAGAGCTTTCGCAAAAGGCGGATCAATTAGGTACAGAAATCGGCTACTTGAAGAACCTGATGCGTGAAATGCTAGTTTCTAAGGGGTTACTTAAAAAAGATTAATAATGTTGGAAGACTCGTGCAACGTCAATTAATTGTCAGCGTATGATTTTTTTTGTCTGATTAACAATTTCCTGAATATCCTTGTGTATAACCATCATATGGGGAGGGTATTATGGGCATCGTAGCAAAAAGTTCATTCCTTGTGTTTAACAACAAATAAAGAAATTATGCCATGAAAAAAGCTGTGCATTGTTGACTCTTTCAGCTAATGTATCTGTAAAAATTAACTTCAGCGAAGACGATTGTATGGGAATGGTGAGAATCCATAGTCTTGAAAGGTATGTTATGGAAGACCCAAGACTGAAGAAACTTTGCATCATGAGAAAGTGATTTGGTGTAATTTTTATACAGATCTGTTTCTGTAGACTTAGGAAATCAACAATGTGGACAAATCTGAATGTTTCTCAGTTTGGGCCTTGAGTAGGTTTCGAATAACCACTATTTTGAAATTGTTTGAAAAATAAGAGTAACCTTGACCCTGTCTTGTAAAAAATACGTTTTGTAGACATAAACATTATTTGTCGTTAGATGGCGCAAGTTGCCGTCTGTCAGCTGATGCCCGATTGGCCTGCCTGTGGAGTGTTGTCTGGTTCGTATTCGTTTGCAATGTTTAGTTCGGTGCGGTAGTTGGTGGTTGTTAATTTATTATAAGAAAAATGTCAAAGCAAGCGCCGAAAGATAAAGAACTCACAATTCCGGAGAAACTCAAACAGTTACTTAGGCTAAGCAAGGGTGCAGCACAAATTCCAGCGGAGGAATTCAAAAATCGACCTGATGAATTCGTCCTCACATCTGAAGTATTGAAGGTGAGCAATTCTTGCATACATTACCATAGCTATGCCAGTACGTACCAAACTGTTTGATATCAAGGTTTTTAGTAATTACTCCACTGTTCTGTTATGTAGGAATTGAGTAAGCTAACAATTGTTCAAACGAATTTTTATAGATTGATTCATTGTCGTAATAATATTCCTGACTTGCATGAGCTAAAGGTATGAGCACATTGGTATCACGGAGACCAGAAGTAGATTATCTCAAAGTTGGTTGTGTATTTAATTGTCAGTTATGGCTGCATTCAATGAGATAATATTGTTTTGGATAACTATAATGGGTAGCAAGAGTACTATAGTGCTATAAGACCTCAACACTGTAATTGTGATAGATAGAGCTCGAGATCACACTTACTCCAGGTATTTTCTACTCTTGTCACCAATTTATTGACTTTAAATAATGTATCCAAATCATCATTTAGGAGATCGGTCCAGAAGCGCCTATGGTTCAAAGGATAAAAATGCTAAAACGTCTAATGGAAGAGATTGAAGGAAAAAGAATGGCAGCTGTAAGATGAGCATGCATAAGAAGCATATGATACACGATTTTTAGATAGTTTGTCATCTGCCATAATAATCTTGGACTTTTCCAGTATTCAGTTGAGACTACTTGGCTGAAAATCAGGGATATGTTAAATCCACAACAACAACGTGCTACTAGACAAGCAGCTTTTGCTCTTATCAAAGTTATTATTAATACCCAGGTGGGCAGATTGTTTGATGTTTGTCAGATTTTCCAGTGCGAAATGCGTAATTATGTCAATTAGCAAAATTCCATACTAGTATATATATGTATACACTGTACATATATAATCCTTGGTCTCTTTCAGTACGAATCTTTGAATTTGATGAGGGCTGCATTCTTTAATTTAATAGATAAACATGATGTTCCAGAAGATTTGATTGACAGGTATAGTTGAAATAAACCATAATGGTGTTTATTATTGTCCAATGTTTTTGTTCGCGATAGCTTTTCATGCGACTTTTACGTATGCATTTTGCATTAGAATCGACGTTTTACGAGAACTTAGTAAAGGTGGCAGGGAAATTGAGTATTTTGAAGATGAAATAGGTGGGCTATTTCATCGTTTGGATATCTAATTTTAGCATGTTATGCTTATCAAATGATGTGCATGCATTAGCTCCATATGCAAAACTAACGTGATTTACTATTTCAGGTCCATTCGTGCTGCAGTGTACATCCTCAGCATTGATGAGCACTGTGGCTCTAGATTATCTCCAAATTTTGTTAAGTCTGATTAAATTCCACTCCACATATCTAGACAAGGAAGTTGTGAAATCCATCATTTGGTACGTGAGTCTTCTATTGGTATTTTTATTCTTTAAATAATTATGAGCTTGTAAAGTTAATTTCTTTTTATTTTATTTTTAAATACAGGCTGACATGTCATTATGTATGCAATACAAACTCAAATGAAGGAGTCGAGGTTGGTCAAATAAAATATTGTAAGCTTATCGTATATTCATGAGCAAATTTATAAAGCGAAATGGCTTTCAGCTGAGTATCCAAGTTCTGGAAGCAGTAATTTGCTATAGTTGTGTGCCACTGGATAGCTTGGAATGTATCATTACCACATTGTGTCGCACTGTTAATGTGGAAAAGTTCTGCCAGCCCACATGGAAGGTAAATTCGTCGATATTTGTAGTATTGAAAACTGCATGAAAGATGCTGTCAAGGCTCTTATAGAAGATTTTTTCAGTTGGTCCGTAATTTACTTGGTACACATCTTGGACATAGTGGCCTCTACATAATGTGCAGTTTGCTTCAAGAAAAGTAATACATATATTAATTATTCACTAAATCTTGTGACCATACATATCATTTGATTGATAGAACATGGGGATAATGTAGAATCTGAGTAGATATGTGGATTTTTGCGAAATTGACAAACTAAGGCTTTAAATGGTTTCTATCATAAGCTGGTATGTAAACACTTACCATAATTTGTATCGAGTCGTTTTCAGAAATTTATATTGAATGACTGGAATTGATTGAGCACGAGTGAAACATGCCCAGAAAAACCAAGATGCAGCACAATCAGCTAGAATAACATTGTTCTATATTTTTGTGCTTTATTTTAGAGAAAATGGGGATAATATTGCTTTGCTGCGTGGTGCTGTGTTTTTTATTGGAATGTGCTTGTGGGGCTCTCAAAAAGTTGGATCTCTCAAATTCACATATTCGGTGGTGTTACCCTATTTTCTTCAGGTTAGTATAATTGAATTTTCTATTCGCTTATGTAGCATGAAACTAACCTATGGCATGATTTTGATTTTTTTCTGTGTTCTTAAAACATAATTTTATAATTCAATTCATTTGCTCTAAATGTGAAGTTGCAATTTGATGCGATACTTTTAATTCCCTTATTTCTAAACAGTGAAATATGAGGGACTTAAAAATGTCCAAGTAATTAAAATGATTTCTTGGGACACATTCAAAATTGAATGTAAAATCTGAGTGTTGCCAGATGATTCATTCTTATTAACAATTTATAGCAGTGTGGGTATGAATCGCTTTTGCCACACGTGCACAGATAACATGAAATTAACGAGATATATTGTGTTAATTTCTATAGGCATTAGACCATGGGCATACAGTTGTGGCATATGAAGTTAGCTTTTCGATTCAAAGATTAGTACGAAAATATGGACTAGAACTGCAATCTGTAGCATGGGATCTGGTAATGGATGTCATAGAAGCTCTTGTTATACATACTCAGGTGTTTAATCAATTTATGTATAATAGTTAAATTGCAATATAGAGGTATTACATCCATTTTAAATGTTGTCCTCCTGTACATAGGCGCATTCCACAACAACCTCGGCCTTACTGGCTAGTAATGTTCATGAAATAATATCTACTATTGAACAATTGCATGAACAGAAAGAGTACAATGGATGCGAGCACAGGCTGTTTTCTGTCATTGAGAAATGTGCTGCAAGGCGACCGGTATTGCTTCCATGAAGGCTTTCACGATTTACTTTCTTAATAAGTTATTTCTAGAATATTTAAAGTGAAGCATTGTTTTACTTCTTTACTACAGGAAAGCTCAGTATTACGGCTAGTCTGTTTTCTTGCCAAGTCCATCAATCCGCTAAAATCTAATTGGTTAATATCACTCAAGAATTTTCTCGACACGTATTACATGTAAGAACTTTTTGTATACAATTTAAGGAGGATGCACATGGGTATATGAGTGGGGTAGAATTGAATTTTTTTCTGCTTTAGTTTTTACGAAAAGCAGTTTGAAAAATTTGTTTTAAGTTTGTATTTTTATTGCAGAAATGAGAGTAAAACGTCTGTTAGAATTAAAGCTTTGGAAATTTTGTCTGGTGTTTTATCGGACAATCGGCATATTTATGAGGTAGGTCCAAACGTGAATTTTCGATTTTCAAAAAAAGAATTAATTCAGACCAGAAATGTTTTTCGGGTATGGGAAATTTGCAAAATTATAATAATAAAATGACATGGAAATTAAGAGATTCTTGATACAGTTGTACAAGGATGCAAAATATTGTGCATATAGTGCCATGATGTTTGCTTTTTTGTATTTTAACTTTCTGTCAATGGTTACATATTTTCTTGGCCTAATGCCTTTTCAGGATGACATTGTGGAAAGAATCATTCTGCCAACTTTAAATCACGTAGAAACTGACCAAGATATAGCTGTGCGCAATGCAGCTGTCTTGTTAATGATTGATGTAGCCCAAGAATGTGGAAGCAAATGTTGTAACGAAGTTCTGGATATTTTATCTAAGGTGGAAGTAATTTTGATACTGTGTATACTGATTGGTGAGTGATTAGTTTTTGATTATTTCAAATGTATTTCTTTAGGTAATTTTGCATCCGTTTGATCAGTCCCATTTTCCTGGTGGGAAACTGGAAGCTCAAGAAACTGTTCATGTTGTAACAGAGAATGAAATTATGGATGTGAAAACTGCCATTGAAGGGCTAATAGATTTGTTTCAAGTAAGTAGAAAGAATTCCACTTTCAGTATAAATTGTATCCAGTGGACGGTAAATCTCTGGATGAGTTTGCGCAAATAAATTCCTATTTTCAGAAAAAGATTTATGCTTTGCCATCCACCATTGCTATTACAATATTTGGAATCCTGGTGAAGTATCTTCATTTGCAGTACGAAAATTTCGTCGTTTCCAAAGATGCAAGTGTTTTGCGAATTTCAGTGAGTATTAGTTGTTTCATGAAACTGTCTGAGTAAGTTCAATTGCTGTTCCAAATCTTGGTTATTACAACTGGCTTGTGTATTTTTTAAATATGTTTTCCCATTAATGGCCAAAAAAAATATTGGACTATATCACTATATATTCATCATTATAGATATTTGAGTGTTTTTTAAAATTGAGAGCAAATGAGAACCACCAGCTTGGAATAGTTTCTTCGACTTCTGCAGGAAGCTTGGAATACAGCTCGTATTTGCTATGCATTCATAGGTGTGCAGTTAGTCCTATTACACTTGTACACATGTACACCTTAACACTACCTCTTTTACTTGTGCGTTTTTCTCAATTTGTAAGATTTGTCTGATAATGAATGTTCTAGTGACAAACATCTTTTCGGGGCTACGAGTCCTCAAGCCTCATCTCCGACCCCATTTCCATATCCAGCTTCTGCTCCTACATATTTATCTCTGGACCCCCTTTTTCAAATTGTTACACTTGCATTGAAACAGGTAAATATTCGCATTTTAACTTACTTATTACTTGTTTTGTCCATAAAATGACTTCCTTATTTAATTTATTAGGAGAAGGACTGGTCTGTCCTAAAGCACTTGCTTGTTGAATTGCCAAAACTGCTTCAAAACAAATCATTGGTGTTGTCAGCAAATGGGTCTATCGAAGCTCTTTGCGAAAGTGTGTGTGAATTGGTAAGATAATTAGTATCGGTTTTTTCGTTATTAAAATATGTGAATTTGGCAGTCTTTTTTACTAACATGATGTGTTGCTCTTAAAGCTAGGCAACCGTAATCTACAGCTACCTGAAACCCTTCGTAATGCTCCCGTAACATTGTCACGGTCTGAATTCCACTTACACGTTTATCCCATTCAAGTTGCTTTGGTTTCTTATCATAAATACTTGGATAGGGACAGGAAAGTGCGTGAACATATTTATGTGACTAAATTCAAATATTACAATTTAATATATGGCTGTAAGGTTTTTAACACTTATAATTCTCGTAGGTCTTTTTGGTTACCTGTTTGCGACATGGACTGAACTCTAAATGCGCCAGAGCTTCGATTATTGCTTTTACAGCTTGCATTTTGGAAATGAATGATATCATGTATAAACTCTTGCCGGAAGTATTGCTCGGTTTGTCAAAGATTTCAGCGACAGTTAATATTGCAGTTCCCATTCTGGAATTTTTGTCAAGTATGTCCATGGTATTTATTACTAGTGTTAGTTTTCACATATGAATGATGATTTCTAAATTTAAAATGGTCATTTTTAGCTATGATTAGACTGCCGAAGTTGTACGCTTCCTTCGTTCAAGACCAGTACATGATTATTTTTGCAATAGCTTTGCCTTTCACAAATCCATTTAAGTAAGTTTAACTTGACTATACGGACGCATCTGCAGTTCTCTAACATGTAAATAAATACTTTTTTGTAGATTTAACCATTACACAGTTTCACTGGCTCATCACGTTATTGCAATGTGGTTCATTAAGTGCCGTATGATCTTCAGGAAGGACTTTGTCCGCTTTATAGTCAAGGTAATTTTATAAACTTTAATTATAATAACTATTCTTTCTTCATGTGATTCACATGCGCTAAATGCCAAATGGAGTTGGGAATTAGTGGTCAAGTGAATTATATTTTATTGGAAGTAGTTTTATATTAACTTTTGTTTCTCTATTTACAAAAATTGCATTTTTGATTCTCAGGGATTGCGAAACAATGTACTTGTTCCATTTGATGAAGGCGCTGCTTTATCTGATATTCGTTCAGCTCATGCAGACAACAAAGATCAAGAGCAAAGTTCTAGTAGTGGGAGCAAAAGGCATCATTTGGCGTACTTTCTTGGTAAATTTAATAAATGTATTCTTTTTATATAACTTGATAATTTCTTTAGAAATGACATCCACGAGGCCCTGAGCATTTTCCACAAAGAATTGACTGAAACATGCATTGACCTGCTTACTCGCTACACTTTCACCAGTTGTTCCATGTTGCCAAAAAAGTACGTACATGTATGCATTTTCCTCTTCAATTATTTCATACTTGAGTTATCTTAACCAATTCTCACTTACAAATAAGAATTAGTAGTGCAATGCCATGCCACATTGTGCCATATTTTAATGTTCTTTCCTTTGTCCATAGAAATTAGATAAAATCGGGGAAATATCTTTGGTCTAATTGATTGCAATTTTTAGGAATATCTTGGCAGAATTTCTGTTAAAATCTGGTCAGAGCATGAGCTGGTTGTTGGGTAATGCAATCGTTACAATTACTACGAGTGGATGCAGTACTCGCGCAACCAAATTTGGTTTGTGTGAAAAGTGCTACTCCTGTTGTAGAATGGGACAACAGGGTGTAAAAGGTTAGTAGCGCAATTTGTTATTACATTTTTATTAAAATTGTATAATATCACAGTACGTAGCTGTGGACACAATTTATTGTCAGAGTATTTAATCACCCTTATCAAAATGAGTGAACTGTATCTGCTATGGGGAATTTCTTTCAATCTTTGAAATAATGGTAACTTTACTGTCATGTAGATTCTGTGTGGTCATTGCCTCATTGGACAAGACTAGATATATCTGATATCAGTTTTAGGTCACAATGCAAACGACGATCTGGATTAAAGTTATAAATTGGCAAAAACTGATGGATTCCCATATTATTTCGTTAAATTTTTGATAGAAGCTCCAGTTTCATCAACACCTGAAAAGACATCAGAAATTTACCCAACAAGAAGGCGTCATCATTCAGCAGCTGTCCACCGAAGTTTGAGCATTGACTCTCAGGACTTCGCTCCACGTTCGCAGGATGATATTCGGATTAAGTAGGATATTCAGTGACGTTGATGACAATGACGTGAATGCATGCTTCACGATTGCAGATCTAATATCCTCTTATTCTTCATTAAAGATTTACAGGTGACGATGGATCCTCATTGGTGGAGCCTATGATATGCAGCTGCTGGTGCCGGGGATGGGCACAGGTTTTAATTAGGCGGCCAACGGGAAATACGTCCTGGGTGATGAAAATCCAAAACCGTTTGATTCCATCTAGTGGCTCTGACTTCCCACTGTCGGAAGTCGCTCAGCTTTTATTGTCCTCTAGTCTCATGAGTGGAGAGAAACCAGTAAAACCTGTCAATAAGTTTGGCCACGAACGAATTGATAGTGAAAGTTTAGAGGAAAGCGAGTGTGATGCCATTGTGCAACAGCTGATGTCAATTTGTAAGTTTTCCGCTATAATTTCACATTGCATTATTAGCATGCATCAGAACGATGCATTGTTCTGATGCTTGCAGATGCGTGATGTGCACACTGTCAGGATGGTGTAACCTCATTTATGTTACTGCAACAGCTGGTTTTGAATATAATATAACTTTCCCATCCTTCAGAATAAAAAAATCAAGTATTCGGTCTTTTAATTGGTTCAATAATGCTGGAGCAAATTTTGTAGCTGTTCAATTGATAACTGTTTGTGAAGACGATAATCGGAGCTAAGACCAAGTCGCCTGAAATAGATACTGTTTGTGCTTGTTTCAGCTTCTGGAGATGAGAAATCATCAGATGCTAGTGGTGGAAATGAACCTACAAGTGAAATGCGCAAAGGTACGTGTACATATCATTTCGATCCAAAACCTTTAATTTTGATTTATAAGTCAAAGTTAGAATTGATAATTTTTTATAAATGTAGGTGTAGAGCAGGAAGGATCAAGCGAAATCGCAGACGCTTGTGAGGCTCACGAAAAAATTTCATTGAGAAAAACAAGCTCTAGTCCCGACATCCGGATGGATTTTGAAATTCAAGCTGAGGAAAGAACTGCAATAAGAAGCAATCAAAGCTCGAAAATTGCTAATGGCACATCCTCTGAGATCTTGCCTAATCTACAAAATGATGGTATTATAATTTTAAACAATTTTTCCAGCGTGTTAAGCATTTTAATTTTTTTTGCTTTTTTTTCCTAGGAGCAATAAAAGATGAAAACATTCCGAAAATTCCTGTTGGGGTTTCAAGTACCAAATCTTCACTGTCAACTGAGCTGGAAAAAACAACTGTTAAGGCGTCAACAAGGATAGGATCTCAAGAACAGCCAGCAATGTTGGGGGTTGGTTCCGACTTGGAAGGTGTGCGAATAAGGCGAGGAAGCGGGATGGATAAAAGACCACCACGTCTGCCTGACATAGGTGAAAAAAGGTCTATTAGCCCTCTACAGAAAACAGCATCAGCGCCGCTTAGCCCACTCCCATTAGCACAATGTAAGATACAAATATTCAGACCCTGATGTAAATCTGGTAGGTTGTTATGGCCGACTTAGGAAAATTGTCTGATTATTCTCCCATTTTGTAGCCATAGGCCACCCAGATCTTGCTCCACTCAAGCGAGATCGTGGTCATACAATCTCTGTGATGAGTCCAGTGCGTCATAAGGGGCCACCTGGGGCAGCACCTCAGACAAGAGTTCAAGAAGGACATCAATATGGGGTTAACCCTAGGTTGGTAATATAATTGAGATTGATTGATTCAGTGTTTGTCACATTAAGTACTTACTACAAGGTTAACAATTTTTTTCTAGCTTTGTCTTTTTGCAGCTGTATCATAGTTTTCGATATGGTGTTATTGCTGAGCGACCAATGCTGCTTCCCAAATTGGAGGTGAATAATTTCTAATCTCATCTCACAAATAAATGTGCAGTGTTTACATATTGCTTGAAATTAAGAGTTAGAGGGTACAGACGGCGTATACATAAAACCTATGTAAAAATGCAAGAATTTGTCATGCAAAACTATGTGCATGCGTAGATTTTAAGAATTTTCTCCTTGACCGAAAGGCACAAAATCCCCGCATTAGGCATATACTGTGCTGTCCGTTTCTGTGAATTATTTACTAAAGTTAAGAATGTTTTCATTTAGTCAGTGGAAAGGGCTCTGAAAGTACTGGATCACATTCCACCCTATGATACTCACAAAATTGGGGTACTGTATGTAGGACCTGGACAGGTAATTTATTTGTCCATAATTATGAATATCGTTAAATTGTATTGTTTTATACCCATTGATGCTGTTTTATTAGGCCGATAGTGAAGCAGCTATTTTGGGAAATGAATTTGGATCCATTCGCTATGTGAGTTTTCTTCATGGTTTGGGCCGTCTGGTGCACTTGAAGGATGTGAACCCTCAAGAGACGTATGTCGGGGGACTGGATTTATCTGGTCCAGATGGAAAGTTTGCTTATGTTTGGCAAGATGATGTGATGCAAGGTAAATTAATTGGTTAAATGATGATTTTGGTGGGTTTTTCTGTCCTATATCTAATATTCCTGGCAATACATAGTTATATTTCATGTGGCCACTTTGATGCCTAACAAGAAGCACGATCCTTCCTGCAATGAAAAAAAATTGCATATTGGTAACGACTATGTAGCCATCGTCTACAACGAAAGTGGCCAGGATTATAATATTCATACTATAAAGGTATTTTTCACAAGTCAGACGGTAATGTTTGCTCCATGGAACTACACCATTGCATAACTTTGGGTAATTACATTGACATTCAATTCCAATTTCTGGAATAGGGGCAGTTCCTATATGCCTGTGTTGTAATTCAGCCTCTTGATCAAGAAAGTAATCTCGTCATTGTCAAGACTAAGCCAGGTATGCATAGCGTTGTTCTTTAAAAAACATGTAATAACGCACCATAAATTAAAGTGACTGTTTTGATATCAGATTTCAACGAAATACTGACTAGCAGTGACCCAAAGATAGTGTCTGATGGTAATTTGGCAGTTCTTGTGAGGCAGCTTGCTCTTCATGCTAATGTATGTTTTATTTCATTGATATCAACTACATGTAAGGCTGAATGCACGTTTCTCTCCACTTTCATAAAATGTTAATTAACTTTTTACATTATTAACCAGTTGGCTTCCATGATCCTCCAAAGTCAGCAGAGGTCGCCAGCGGACCCGTATGCGTCCAACTGGCTAGAACGGTTGCGACATATTCGACGCCTTCGGGAAAAGCGGCTTGCTGAAGCACCTCCGCCTTCGGAGGATGACATTCCAGGGCAGACTGGTTGGGCCAGACATATGGACGACTTCACAAGTATTGTGTAAAAAGTAAGAGAAATCATCTTCTTTTTACAAACTTTTATTTTTCAACATTGACACACATTAGTTAGTCATTTCACATAAAATTTTCATTTTGTACCTCAATTATTTATAAATGCCTATTTTGACATCAAATCAATCAGCAAAAAGGCTAATTTATTTATTTTGTACTTTAAAATGACGCTATTTACAAAATAAGGTGTTTTCATAGAGTACATAATGTTGATGAATGAATAGTTCTTTCGAAATGTGTTACTACTGAATACTTATTTGAAGTTTGCAGTTCATTTGGTTGCCATTAATAGTTTAACGATTTTTAATAAATATCCCCTGATAATAGAGAAATTGTGAAATTTATTTTTGTGACCAAGACAAATAACTCAACATGGACATTATGTAATATGTGAACCACCTTACAATTACTGATGTATTGTGAACTAGATCGGAATTATGCTCACATTATGTACTTCAATTACAGCTTTTTTTACCTGTTTTCATTTTCAAAAAGTTCCCTAATTTCTGCAATTCTTTTTATCAAAATCATTTTTTGAAATGGTAATCTTTATGCAGTCAGGGGTGCATACAGTAGGTCAATGGTGGACAAAATCAAGGTAACAGCTACAACATATTTTATTTAAAAGTTATGAATTGCAAAACGTAATTTATAAAAGACGAAGTTATGACCGATTGCACCCTAAAAGGGGTGATCTTATCCAGCTTTGTTGTTGAAGCTGCTGGTCGGCTGGCAAATAGTTTTCCCAGTCATTTTCAGTAGCTATGACAACGACAAATACTGGTAGACGTTTCCAATTTACAGATTGCAAGGAACATTCTAATTTGCATATAAACCATAACAATGCATCCTTCCTGTAGGGAGGTGTGCCCAAAATATATTACTGTAATGCTAAAAACTTGGTATTCTGTTTACCAGAATATATTATTGAATTTTTTTCTTTAAATCTCTGTAACCATAAGTGTGAAATAATTTTTTTATCAATTTCAGATTTGTTCGTGAAAAATATTTCGTATAAAAATAACATTGCAGCTACAAGTATTTTAGAAAATGCAGGGTAAGTCCACAGCCTTTTCGACATTGTATTTCTATTGAATCAGAGCTAATTAAAACATTTTTCTGTAAAACTACTGCACATAGTGTCTGAACTAATATATACTATATATATATATATTTTGATAAATTTTTCAAAGGTACGTAGTATATATATAATACATGTATATGCTTAAAAGGCAAACTTATATAAGGCTTTTCACATAGGCCTACCTTTCTGAACAAAGTCAATAGACAGTATGCTGCATGCACAGAAAAAAGATCACAGTCTGCACAATGATTTTATAGCCATTTTCATTTTTGAACCATAACAATTAAAATCTCATAACTTTCTAAAATGAGGTTTTATTTTCGGGAGGAAATCTTTCGCTGGAATGATTAATTTATTGTCATTGTCATCTCAGTTGTACTGTTGTAGATTTTCTGGCAAACTATAACGTGAAGCACATCATTTCTGGGATAACTAATGTACCTTTCTTTTGACAGTAGTTATGAGCTCCATGAGTAAGGATTTGTTTCATGTAAAGTCGTACAAGGATTCATTTTTCATTAATATTTTAATACCTTAATACAACCCATAATGTTCTATGAATCAATACTTTTTTAAACTTTTGACTAGCATCATAAATTTTTTTTTGATTGCCGTTCTTTGATCCCCTCAAAGTCCATAGTGAAAAACTTCTTTGAAGCCAAAACGCAGCATAAAAGCTATATTAAATCTACACTGAGCACTAAATACTTGTAATGTCATTGTCAAATGGAATGAGAATGTTTCTCTTTCAACAAAAATATTTGCATAGAATATGTACATATAAAACAAAGGCACGGAATTTCCCCTTTGAGATTTTGTCACAAAAGATACACCGGGATTTCAGATAAGGCTCGTGTTAATTGCACGGTGCACTTGTCTGATACAATATTGCGTACATTTGAAGATGGCATACCTTCAGGCAGCTGTATGCAGAAACGTTTCTCATATACATGTACATGTATGAATGGAGATGAGCTTGAGGTGAAATATGATGCAAATAGAGGCGTGACCAAGTCGGCCTGCAGATCTGGCCAGTTTTTATTGACCGATTCAGTCTACTCACACACTCGATTCGGGTATAACCTGTCCCTGAAGAGTGTTTTCAGTTTTCTCTTCATCCTCGTCATGACCGTTATGTTCAGAGACGACAGTATTGGACTGTTTTTGATTGCCGCTACTGCTGCGCCGGTGGGGCAGTCCAAGGTGCACCATGCTCGAATATTTACGGGTTCCACGTAAGAATAACCGCTCCTTCGAAATATTGCCTCTGGTAGAATGGTAGTCTGTGTGTGAGAAGATACCATATTAATGTTTCTGTGTATCAAACTGTAGGTGCAAGTCTTTCCTTATTTTGGCATCATGTGATCCATAGAGGGGATTTGTAACCCAATGAAGGCCACTTGCGAATAATTGAATGTGATTGAGACCATGCACAGACATAAAAGCTCCCAACTCGAGTTCAAACACACTTGACATCACAGCACGGTGCCGTGCTGACATATAGTGAATGGAATCGGCTATCCTCATGGTGTAATGTATTTGTGCTTATTGATCGTTCATGTTATTCATTTTTAGTTACAAATTTGGGTAGTAGAAGGGGGTAGGGAAAGCCCCCATTGTTGTTTCATATTTGGGTGTATAGTAAACAATGGAGATAATACCAAATATTTCTAAGAAACTACTGAACACAAATATTCAATCTTACCTAAATCACACAAGTTATCATGAGACTTGCTCACTTTGGGGGGTGAATACTGAAAACTGGGCATATGATATGCCCAATGGTCTGAAGAGCCAGTACAGGATGAGGAGTCTGAACTGCTGCAGCCTAAATGGTATTAACAACTGGAATTTAGACAGAAAAAAATAAACTTAATAGCAAAGAGAACATGGGGACATGGGAACTGTTATTACCAGGGCTAAGTGATCGCCGTTGATAAAATAAAATGTAAGCTGATGGAGTCGTGATCTGCGATTCTTCCACTTTTTTCACTGTTGTGTCATCAAAATGATACCATATTCCGTCCGTAGGATTTCTGCAGTAGGCTGTGAATGAAAAACATGATTTATTATTATTAACGGTATTTGCGACATATTTTGTTTATTATTGAAAAATGTAGTTTATAGCAACAGGCTCAACTGACCCACTTTCAGTATTCACTATTGCTCACCTGTGTAATGGCCACTTTGCATGCTACCATGATGGTTACAGACTGCATAAAGGTCGTAAGTGTTATCACCACGTTGCAGATGTCTTTGGGTCGTCCTCCATGGAGACCACCCCAAGCTTCCATTTCCATTTGAGTTAAAATGATTCATGTGATTGCGATGCACAATATGAGGCGACATATCCAAATCTTGAAATGGGAATTCTACCAATGTCTCCAGTTTCGTCCTCTGTGAGTTTGACTAAAATAGAAAATGTGACGTTTACGGGCTGTAGGCCTGATTGCATCTTTTCATCTCGGAGTTGTTATGAGATAAATCACATTTTCTTCATTTTTTGGTTAACTTACTTGGCGAAACCTTTTCAAATGTATCACTAAAATGTCTGGCACCGACCACAAGCTCAGCTTTTTGACTCCTTGTTGAGGCCTATTGCAACCAGGACATCGCCACGTATCTTCCACACCTAACTAAATTAATAAAAAAATGGGCAAAATGTTAGGTAACTTTCCTCGTTCAACTTTTTTTTAAAGTGTGAGGTATATGCTTTACCCGTTCTTCCTGTGTGTACAAGTTAAAGCAGTCGCTCAAAGTGGCTTTCATGAGTTTGTTTTGCTGGTTGTGCATCTCTCTCACTGTATGGTGATCTTCAACAATTTCTTCGGTTATTTGGAAGAATCTAATACATTTTAAATAACGAAATTGATGTTGTTATAGCTGGAGAAAATAGGAAATGTTTAATTATTGATAGATTGATAGATATATTACAAATCTCGAATTTCTAGGTCCCATTCCACGCTGATTTTGAGATGCATTGGACCTCGTCCATTGGCAACCGAACTTGCTAAGGCTTGGTCCACAGTTTCCATGTACAGAGGATGTTCCACGTCATCTGGTAAATAACACTTGCCTGGAATGCCATCAACCACTCGAAACCTCATAAAGGAATCCATTTCCTAATGGAGTAAAACGTCACAACATTAATTTCTATTACCAATTTTCCAAGAAAATTCCTCGAGACTTCCCGAGAACTTAGTGCAAGTACTGTTGCTTACTTTCTCTGCAGCGCCTGATTTAAGGACATTTGCCATCGCTTTCAAAACTGTCTTTTGCATCTCCAAGTAACTGACCTCCCGATGAACTTGCACTGCGTAAGGTCCACCAAATCTTAGAAAAAATTTCAAACAAAAAAATTTAATTTTTTGTTTCACATTTTCAAGCTTTAATTTTGAAAATAACAGTAAGTGTGTTAATGCTTACCGTTTTGCTGGGGTCCCAACTCCCAATTTATTGACCCACAAGATAAGCACTTGTTCTCCCGTTCTTTCGTTAGCATGCCTGGATGCGGGGACCTCGATGGCGTAAATACCATCAGCCTCCTGTATTGTGTTAATATATTCCGAATCCTTGAATGTTCGCCCGAAGTTATCTTGATGCAGTTCGGTGAGAATGATTTGAGTTTCGGGAATGCCTGCATCCGTAGCGATCGCTCCTCGTAATTCTTGAATGCTTGCATGAGTATTCATGCACAGTCCAATTTTGACCTGGTAAAATGAGAAATAACATACATGTATGATTTTTTTTTCAAATGGCGATCTTGACAAACTCACTACCATATTAGTAGCTTCAATGTTTTACCTGCTTGGGTTGTTGACTGAGGTAGACCACGGTTACGAAAACAGGCCGGAACTGGCGCTGAGGAATAGGTGTAGAAATACATAGGAAAGGATCAAACGTGGTACTTTGCTTCTGACAGCTAGGGCACGTGAGAGACGAACGGTACTGGGCTTGAAAAAGATCGTGGACAAAACTGTTGTTGCACCGCATGTGGTTGGCCAGAGCCTCGGCTGCCACTACTTCATCGGGCCTGCCCACGTTGCTCTAAAATGAGAGAAAATAAGGATATGATTTATTTTAAATTGACATAAAGATAATTGAATTTCAGATAATCTGTCTTGGAAGCATATGGCATTATGCAAAAATTAAGCTTTTCTTATCTGCTCAAACTTTAATGCACCTAAACTGTATAATAACAAAAGTGTTATTAGGCCTGCAGTTCTTATTGCAGCTCAATGCAAATTTTGTTTTTATTTCAAATCTACTCCGTCATTAAAGTTTATATATTCCATGGATGGTTTAATGTTGGAAATGAGAAATGAACACGGACTTTCCCTCATGACCCATAAGCTCGCAGTGATTGCCTATGGTCATACGTAGCCCGATAAAAAATGACCTTTTAAAATTGGGTTAGGTTAGAAACCAAATAACACGCAAAAAACGAAAAAACAAAAATATGTATAAAGAAGTATTAATGTCTGCAGCTGGGGCAGGTGTCATTCTTGTATAGTAGACAAGTATGGTTGGAATATAGCTTTTGTGCACATTTAGACTAGATCCAGAATTTACATGTAGTGCTCAGATGCAAGTCTACTTTGGTCAACAGCAGCCTTCATGTTCACTAATATGCATAACAATTTGTTATTTGGAAATAATGCATTTATAATATTTCCATTGTTTCAAAACTAAATAACAAATTACCATGCATATTAGTGAACATGTAGGCTACTGTCGACTAAAGTAGACTTGTAAACAAACAACATTGGGTTTTGTGGTCCTGATTTCCAGGGATTTTCATGATAATTTTCAATTTTTCCAAAAACAACACTTAGTTATTTCTAGGAAAGTGTTAAAAAATAAACGCAACCAAGTTTCAATACAAACGTGAACAGATTAATTATGGTCAACTTTATACACGTATAGCTGGTTTTGGCATTAATATTAAGAAAATCCCATGACCAGTTCTTAAAACTTTTCACTTTGAGGGAACCCTGTATTGAGAATGATACTTTCGTGACACCTTGTACAACAATGTGTGATTTCTTTTTCGAACACCAGAGTGCGCTAACTAACTCGATCATTGTTGCTTTTGCCGAACAAGAAATTCTCGTTCTATGCTTGTACTCGTGCTATCTTATTAAATCTGTCAAACATTAGATATTAGTGACAGCTATTGGGATTATAAATCGGATGTACATGTAGATGTACGATCGGAGTAGGAAAGCATACTTTGAACTATAACTTGGGAAATAAAAAAGTTAAAATATTCCAGTCGCAAGTTTTCCATAATACTGGTAAGTGAAGAGCAAATGCCAGTAGGTGGCGAAACTTACATGCAGTCTAAGGGAATTTGAATTTTGTTCTTTGTACTTGTGTTAACATTCTTCCAGGTATAATTGATCTAGGCTTGGCCTAAAACCCTTTTGAAAGACATGCAAAAAATAAAATAAATTATGTTAATCTTCGTCTAAAGCCGTGCCTTAGGCTAAAGTGAACGACCTAAGCATTGATGGGCCTTTATCTGTTCCCATGATTCCCACAACCATAGCCTAATGTTTCCACCAACAGCCACAAGTCATTTTCAATGATTTTTTTAATAAAGAGGGACGTCCAAATATTGTCATCACATTTTGTGATTTTGAGACACCCCCAACCCTTTCATACCCATATGTCAGCATTCTGCATCAGTTTCCAACCCCTAACCCCTCTGGTGATGACATCCTGTACATGTAATAGGCTTACTTGAACGTCCACAAACAGGTATACAGTGTGCATGTACATATGTACATGGTCCTGTATGTCATATTTATAGTGTGCATTACGTTTACATGTAGACATTACCTGTGACATTCTAGGATGGTTTTACTGTTGGATTTATGAAACTCGTCCTGGAGATGCCCACATACCACAATGTAACAGGACAAATTCCACATGTAAATGTACTGTCATGTCCAGTACATGTATGTACATGTCTAATATGAGTGATATGCGAGGTGATATGACCACAAAACCTTGAATGTATGCAAGTGTGACTGGTCAACAGTAAATAAACAAGAACACCTAAATCAAAGCAGCCTCTCAAATGTTTTGGGCATCTGCCAACCGCATTGCTGCTTTTTGCAGTATCCTCATGATACATGTATGTGAGTCAAGTAGAAATGACTTTTGTAATTACGGTAATGTTGAATTGAGGAAGGAAGGAATTTAATGTCTAGAGACTGTAGATAAAGGTTCAAGCTTTTTTCTGCGCTTATCCTAGTTTTAAATATATTAAATCCTCTAAGGCTGAGGATTTAAAAAGGTAGGATTTTCCTTCCTATGCACTCACCTGTTGCGGCTATTCTAGTTTTTGCAATGAGGTTAGCTACAATAGGTTTTCCAACAGTTTCCAGTGCGAGCTGGTTGTGGGCAGTTAAATGGTGAAAACCAAAACGCTAGCTGTAGGCATCCCTGAAACTTTCCTCCTACCTGCACATTTTGATTCCTTCCATCCGTCTTTTGTTAATATGGGGAGGTTTTTTGTATGGAAGTTCAACGCGCAGGCTATATTTCGATGCAGTCACAGCAAGCTCAAGAGTAAAAAAGTGTGGCTTTTATTCAGGTGAAATGGGGGAATGGAGGGGATATGGACAGCAGAAAGGGGTAGGGGGAAGTCCCCATGTGGCCAACTACAGGTAATAACGAGACGAGGAAGCAAGTACCAAGTACCGTAGGTGGGTAACTTAACCTTGACACTGAAGGAAAAAACCCAAAAAAATGAGGGGGTCAGCTATTGTGATTTTTGTTTCTTTTTTTTTAAGAAAAAGGGGTGAATAGGAAGTACCTTTGATGCAATCAGTATCTATGTTTCCTTCAAATGATTTAAAAAGGTCTTGTTTTTACAAGGTTGAAGGCATTTAATTTGCCTTTTTTTATGGCAGGTTAGGGTGACCTTACATTACGTAGTGCTTAGGCCCACTCACATACATGTACATGTGTACAGCGTTGTTAGTTTAGAACTTTAGATACTAAACGTTGGCTCAGTTCAGAGAATAAATTCTCAAAAGTATTTTTTGTTTCAATTTTACCCCATGTTTTGGGATATTTGTGAAGCTAAGTATCCAAAAACCGAGCCAGTATGATCGATAAGGTAACTAGGGCAATTGAATTAAGTTCACACGCCCACATTGAGTGTAATTAAAGTCCTGTTACATTATGGGATGCGAGAACCGTGAGGGCGGGTTCCATAAGGTGAAAATTCCAACAGATTTATTATCAGATTTATGAAAGTGCAGAATGCAGCACGACACTTAATGTCTGCATATACTGTACATGTAAGCGTAGTGATTTTTCGTACACATGTATTTTAAATAGTTTAGCACTAAGGTAAACTTGCAGAGGTAATGTTTAATTAGTTTTTAATTGTTGAAGTAGACTTGGTAAGTTGTTTTAGCTGGTACACAACAGTTACCTAAATGAAGGTGCTTAAATCCACCTGCGTACAGTTCATTTGGCACTTCATCAGCAATTATCATTGTGGGCTGCCATGATGGCAAAAACACAATCTTGCAAAATAACCCATGTAACCCAGACTGGATTGCATATTACTAACAACTGACGCTGATGATGCAAGTGAAAAGTGCAGAGTTTCAAAGGAGTGCCAGTTTAATTTACATGCATGTGGCTGTAATTATCTAATAGCGAAGACTAAATTTTTAAACATGGAGATGCAAGGTATTTCGTGATCTGGTCACGCCAATGATCCAGGGGACCAGAGGTAATTTGCATGCATATTCAAAATGCATCATGCATATGCCATACATCGCACACTATGACTTTGGTTCAGGTATGCCTTTGTGATCCCCCCAAGGCTTATTGCATAACACCCCTTCTATTGTTGCCATTGTATGCTTTTCGTCGCTGTAAAAAGGCAACCATAGCCCCCTATGTTGAACCGTACAAATATTTTTTTTTTGCATTTCACCATACAGCGTTGGCTATGTCCGGGCTAGACCACTATAGGCATAATTTCAACAAGGGCAAAGTTTCTGTTTACACTTGCATGGGAAAACGAGAAAATGGCATTTTGATGCACTGAAATCTAGGCTACGAAAAAACAAGGTCAACGAGTAAATGAATTCTTGATTTTCATTTTGAACACCGAGTCTTGAAGCCGTAAAACTGTCGACGGAAGAGGTATAAGTCATTAGTAAGCCTGCAATTAAAAATGACGGCAAATATCCTTGGTAGAAATTGCATTCAGTAGATGGCAATATAAAGTGCACAGATTTTGTACCAGAGAACGAAACACTTCAGTGACATGGCGTGCACGACATATTGCTGATGAAAACAAAGGTAAAATGATGAAGAGAAACAAATAGTTGCTTTGACATCAACGTACAGTGTACATGTACTTGCTTCCATTTTAATCAGATCCGCCAGAGCATTTGTTCCAGATTGACGGTTAGAAGTTTCTTCTGGCACACGTTTGATCAATTTTGATGATGAGCAAGTGAAAAACTTGCTCAACTTTATAGCAATCATACGATTAAACAGAGCAAAACCTTATAAATCACCGGTAATACGCTCGTAATCAAAATGCATTTGTTATCTAGTGGAACCTTTTCTCGTGAAATTACTGAATAGTTTCGTGTAACCTCAAAAAACAGCACAAAACATTTATTTTGGCCCAGAATCGTATCCCTAGATTCCTATCACATCAATATTATTATTTTAAATCACTACGTTTACTTGCACGTTTTAACTCTGCTCAAAATACTACCTGACAGCAAGTCACTATAGAGATTGGAGGTTACATGGCAGTGAAACATGCAAAACACCCAAATTCTTTACTTCACTTGCAATGTCGCGATATCTGATGGTGGTTCACGGTTTTCTATTTACCACAAACATGGAAAATAGGAAGTCACGTGATCATCTCAAGATACATGTAAACTTTTGAAACTGTTCACATGCAAATCAGGTGTACATGCATGACTTTAACTGAGGCACCTAATAGGCTGCACGTAAACATATTAATGTACATTTGAAACTGTATTTGCCAAACCAGGGAAAAACGATAAAAATAAATGCGCGGAATACACATTTCATAATGTTTTTATTATTAGTCATGCACTTGTGACAGATTTTATACTGTACGGTTTAAATGCAAACTGGCGATTTATAGATGAAGGGTCAATCAGAAAGTAATGCTGCTATCATTTTGACGTTGCCTTATTTTGCCAGATAAAGTACATGTAGGACACGTACAGGAGAAAAAGGTGTATCAACCCTGGGATTACATGTAGCATCGCACTCCAGCAAGAACAATGACACAACTAAAAAAGATGTTTTACACAAGAATGCTTAGAAAGCCAGGCCTATCAATCAATAATCTTTCCTGTATGCCCCTCGTACAATCATCAATTATTTCGTAAGGCCTAGCGAGTAGTCACCGCCATTCTATTGATTACTCAGCATCAATATTAGTCACGCATGATTCTGAATCCGAATCAATACATGTACTGTAGTTTGCGTTCGGTCGGCCATAATGGCCTTTGCATATTGCTTTGCCTGCACATTGCATGCAGACCAAGCCCAGACTACATTATAATTTTTCTGAAATATTTTCCTCACAATGTCAGATGCCCAATTTATTCGGGCAGCGTTATTAACATTGTGAAACTTAAACTCGGCTTAGCTTTGCCTACAGTATTGTTATTAGTAATTCAGGCGAGCAAGACCTTGGTTTGCAGATTGGGGGAGGCCGCTGGAAAGGGTTGGGGGTACCTGGCTAAAAAAAATTTAAAAGGAAAATATTGAGGAAGTATTTGGCCTTGACATTTGCTTGACCTTCTCCATAATTGAATTTTTTATTGGCACGCCATGATTTTGCCACCAATCCAGCGACGCGAATTTTTTTATATACTGTAGAGTTTAGATCATTTTGCAGCAGTCATAACGTACAGCTGTACTTTGTTTTATAACGCATTTGTTTTTCAGCTCAATCCGGTATTGCGTTATAATTTAAATGTTGCGCGCTTATCATGCCATTATTTTGGCCAAATCGCTCTCGATATCAAAATAGGATATGACGTCGGATACGCGACCCATGTCAGGGTCATTTGCACACAATAACAATGACGTGTTCGATGCATTTGTATCTATAAGCACATTTAATCTCTAATAACAATCAAAGCCAGCAGCGCACTGTCAAGACATACAGAGATTAAATCTGTAGAGGAATCGGCAAAAGCAGCCATGCAATTATTATAGTTTGTGTAGGTATTACAGGGTGCCAAAAATATGTTTCGGAATCGCAACATTTCTGTGTAATAAGTTTCGTCAGTCACCAACATGCTAAATGATAATTATGTAGAAACTATAAAAATGTTTCAGGTGGCGTTATGACACATGAACTTGAATGTTTTGTCTGTACGCCATATCAAAGACATGCAGTCATCGCATTTTAGCCATTGTTGAAAGTCTGTATGCCCGAGGCTGAATACCATTTAAATTTTTCTTTTACAGCATTCTGTACCTACTAAGCTGGGACCGCAAATAGAATTCAAGAATGGCATTTGTCCCACGTTCATCAACGACCAATAAGGTGAGCAAGTTATTGGTGAGGAAATGTAAAAATGTTTTGTTTTATAATTTTATTTTCTATGCTCGACCCACGGTTAGTGGGGGATGCATAATCTGTTTCCGTTCTACATACTGTGAGTTAAGGAATATGCATAAACGCGGAAATCAAATAACGCACTGTAGATTTTTTTGTCCTCATTGTGAATGTCATTTTTACTGCGCGTTTAAGTGGTCATTGTGTTTCTTTTGTCCCTTCTGTGAACAAACACAATGTGTCTGACTGCAGTTGGCTGGTTTCTTATCGGTTGGGAATACATTTTTGACACCAACAGTCAGGCTAAACGTGTACAGTATGTAAACTCTTTGTATATAGACGTACCTGGCATGCAATCTATACAGTGTAGATGTACAATAGACATAGTCTAAGTATAGAGTCCTAGAACTGCCTTTGTGTCAATGTCTGGAACACCCTCAATAATTCGACGTTTTTGCATGGTATCTGATAAAATGATATTCACGTTGGTTGAAGTGATTTTTCCCCGAAAAACTTATTTTGGATAAGTTTACAGAAGATGTCATAAGGCAAAATGACATTGCAAAACCTTGCTTGTATCAGCGGATTCTCTTGTGTTTTTTGCATTCGATTATTACATGAAGACATACATGTACAGTGTACATGTGATTCATAATGAATACTGAACAGCACGTGCCAGCCTTAACACGTGATATGCTGTTAAATCGGGTAACATATCGCAAATGTACCACATTGGTAATGGTGACCATTGATAAAGATGACTCTGTAGGTGGCAGATAAGGTAGTTCACGCTCTAATGCACAGTTTGTGTTGTTAATTGTGATACTTTAATTGCGCTAGGTGTTCATACACGCTAGCTTTAAAAGTTTGTGATTATGACAGCTCAAAAAGAAATTCCTACCGAATTTTCAATGAGAAAACTAATGTTAAACTCACGCATTAATCATTGAAACTTGACGTTTTATACGCCTGGAATAAACTCTTCGCAACCATGTGTTGCTGCTATCACGACCTTGCACTAACCGTTTAATCAATGACTGGCATACCGATATCAGCTGCCTCATTCCATGGACTTTGGTACAGATGTTGTTTGGTACTGTTGTTATTCTTGACCAAGATAGTCCGGGTTAGTTTTCGCGAAATAACTCGATTTTAATTACCATTTTTATACGCATAGTGTACATGTACACATGTACGTATTGAATTCAGGAGATGCATTATGTAGGGCCTATTTATGAAAAGGCCAGCTGCATATTGGCTTCTTCGAATTCGTTTTTTGCGCATTTCACGTGGGTTTCGTGTGAAATCGGCAGGTGTTTTGTTTGCTTGGATCCATTCCAGGTAACCCTCCCTTTTGGTTGGGCCCCGTGGTGACTTTCATGGGCAATTTATTAGGGAAAGCTAACATTGTTAGTCTCGTCATGCTTTGTCAAGTAGTGCATGCGACCGAAAGACAATTTGTGTTTTTGCAATATGTGGGAATACCACACCCTATAGGCAGACTTTTGCTTGCTTCCATCCAGATATTTAAACGTGTCTGACATTTGCATTTTAGGCACATATTATTATTGTCTCGTTGGTGTGTTGCTTAATGACGCACGAAAAGATAACACCCAAGGATACTTTGAAAACGTCCTGATTGGTTGATTAGAAACAGATTCTGAACATTCAGGGTGCGAGATACACGTGTAGCTGACTCAAGTGATCGCATTGTCAACTTGTCAACCTGTGTAGGTATAGGAATAGAAACTTTTCCTCCAATCGTCCTATATCCATCCAAAACAACCTTGACCAAAAAGGGTAAACAAATAAGCGTTGTTTATAAAACGACGACTACTAAATTACACGTTTATAGCTAAAAATTTCAACCAACCCTTGAGAACAGTAATTAAACTCGGCATACAATTCAAATAAAGTAGCATCGAAATAAATTTAACATTCACTTTACACGTACTAGTACATGTATATACTGAATACTGTATTTACTATTATAAGTTAAAGAAAGATCATATTTTTCTCATCGTGTTGCTATATATAAATTAGAGTACGAAAGAAAAAATTCGATTGCATTTATTTATGTGCAAAAGGAATAATATAATGAGGAATTTATCAAGCAGGTCAACTTGCACTAATGCGTATGCTTTGAATTGCACTAGTGGGCATGTACTGTATAATATACACAACTTAGTGGCCGCTTCATAAAGAGCCTTTACAAATTGATAATCAATAGAAAATACGCTTGGCAACAAACGTAAAAAAAGCTATTGAGGCTCAGATAATCTAAAGTCTATTGATCCTTTAGCATTTGTTGGATTTGAAAACAAGCTACTGTATGTGATCTGGGAAAGGCCATTGTTGCTTCAAAGGATGCAAATTCCGGCTCAATTTAAAATCACATTTATCACTCCGGTCTTACGATTCTTCCCATTATTCGTTTCCTCTACTATCATTCGCTGACCGTCCATAACATTCAACCAATTCGCAGGGCACATTTTGATAATTATCTGACATTTGTGCATAGCGGCCAAGGGGCGGTCTAAAAAGCCAGATGAAAAACCTGCAGATTTAATGTACACGAGTATGATACTCTTCTTGACATTCCAATTTCCCACAGTATTTAGCTAGAGTAATTGGTAGTGACAAACAGATAGCAAATTTTGCGAAGGATGCCCCTTTTGAAATCGGAAAATGCAATGCAAATTGTAGGGTGCGTGCACTAGTGTTTTGTAAAGAGACTGTTTACGAGCTCGCATTTCCTTCGCATTTATTGGTTTCCGATAGTTGTCGCAATTAACCTTATTGCAAAATGTCCTTTGCAATGAATACATGTTAAACCCAATTGGCGTTGATGACTAAAGCGGGTAATATCGTTGCAGGCACCTTGACATCGATGCAATGTGCACAAGCAGAGGCCGACCCACATGTATTGTTAAAATCATTTGCATCGCTTAAATGCTATTTAGTTAATTTTTTGGTAATGGTTACATTATCTGGAGCGAATGGAAGCTTGCAACTGTAATAAGATACGGTAGTTTGTATTGCCATAGCAGCTGTTTGAAAAAGATGGTAGTGCCACCTACATGTACATCCACTGTGTTTGTGTCACCTGCATTACACAGATACTCGTTTGTGAAGCTGCACAGCTGGTGTTTTTGCCCTTGCTTTTTTCGTGTGTCCTTCGATTCACAGACTGTTATTTGCACCTACCTGACCAACAATCTCAATGTTTAAATGAGATTGGATGATTGTAAGTGTTCCAATCAACCCTTTCATTCCTTTTCCTTATGGAATAAACTCATTATTATTATTATGAAATGGTAAGCATGTTTGTCACATGACCTCTTTCGGTGTCATTATGAAGATTGTCGTGACATGCTGTAAGAGTAAGCTTACATGTACGTGCATAATCCATGATTTAGAAATCGAAGCCATAATTTGGTTTTCACTAAATGAAAACCATTTCTGGTGAAATGAGGTTGCCTCTCTCTAGGGCTGTAAATTAAGCTACATATAAAAGACTTCTGACCTACATGAGCACATGTTGGTCGTGGGGGGTCGATAAAATATCCAGTAAACAAACAAACCAAACTGGAACATGAGACCCTAGCTGTGTCTTGGCGTCTAGCTTCAGGATAACATTTAATTGCTAAAGGCCTATTTGAATATGTATCTGACTTATACAGGTGAAACGCAATATCGAGGTAGCTAGCTAATTAATTGGCTGTGACTAGAGTTGCGTGGCAAAAATAACCTGTGCCATCGATTAGGAAGTAAAATGGAGGCCTAGGCTTGCACGCAATTTCGTTGAGTAATGTATACTAGTATTTCAGTTTTCATTACCCACATTCTCGTATCTGGATTTCCCAATGCTGCGGTGTGAATGAAAAACATTGTGCAAGATTTTTCATTGTTGTGAATGCGCCGAGCCCAGGAAGTGCAGAACCAGTATTTTTTTACGAATCATAGGTTTCATGACTATCTGACCAATGGATTGAAATATTGCCCTTCCGTGTTGCACCTAGATACAGTACATGTGTACCTCACACGTACATTTGTAAGCCACATTTTTATTTTTTAACCTATTTTGCACCTTGACTATAAGTTGAATTTACGATTCCCACCAAGCATTCTAGTGAACCACCGCTCAAAATATAAAACAACATAGTTATAGAGCACCAATTTTTAATATGGAAATTGAAATACTGTACTGTACGAATCAATTTGATCATGTATGTCGACTGTTTTATCTACATACCCTGTAGATGCCATGCTCGGGAAATATGCTCTACTAAATAAAATAGTAAACAAGTTTGTGCTTATAAAATGCAGTTTCCCAGGATATATTGTGTGGCTTTGGCAATCACTGTCAATGTTTGTCTACTTCGCATACGCTAATCTTAACTCGCATGGCTAGTTACATAACTTACATGCGTTAAGTGTGTCATATTCACTTAGTTATACAGTGTGCAAGTTACACAAGCCCTATTAAACTACTTCTCGTGTGGGTTCCTGTAGGTCAGATTGCCTAAATGTTGGCTTTTGCAATTTTTTTAGAAACCGAGGGAAAGCTAAATGCAAACTAAAGTACGTTAATTATTTTGCATGCTTGCAATGAATTAACGAATTCCCATCAAATACAGTGTAATTCCAGGCTGGTTTTATCGCGTGTCAACACGCAATATTGTATGCAAACACAAATGTCAAATTTAGATAACTCTAATATAGATGGCGTTAAATTGCTGAGCTAAATTTCTGAAAACAAGCGCTTTCTGTTGGCATGCAGTTTCCTAGAAACCGACCGTCCTGAAATTCCCATGGCAGTTTTGACCCAGTTCCATCACTTCTTGGTTTTACCATAGTTTAATGCTATTTAATTAAGTAATCATAAAAATAATCATTTCGTCACATGGGTGTACTTACTACTAGTGCCCTGGAAAATGTGAGAAATAAATTTTATTTTGGTCTTTGATCTTTTGTATTTGAAAAATTGAATGGGTCTGGTTATCAAATACCTGTAATAGGCTATTATTTTTGGATAATTTTAAGCCGGACACCCTGTATATACGGCTGCATAGCATTCAACGATATTAAATATTGAGCTTAGCAAACAAAACGTCCTGTAAGCAGAAAACGAATAGTCCTTATAAAGTTTGAATGCGTCATCTATTTATCATTCATAATGCCATAATCCCGAACAATGTGGTGGCGTCACTGTTTATATTTAGAACAAGAATTTCGTTTCAATTAATATATGCTCTCAATGCCAATAGGCGCATCATGTACAGCGTTGATATGCTGTATAGCTCTGTTACAATTTGTAATTAAAATATAAATAAAGTTTCAAATGAAACTTCCGCGTTAATTCAATGATGCACATCACTGGCGTCAATACGAGATCGTATTCTGGAGGATATTATGAAATAATGTGAAGCATGTGCTGTAAACGTATATGTGCCATATTAAACAAAAGGCGATAAATATTAATCCCCATCGAGGCGTGGCCTCACAGCATGACAACGTATTAAATGTCGGACATAAAAATTCTCAGAAAACTGCAGCTATAAATACTGTAGACGGCGAGGCATGTGGAATGATATGTGGATAACATGGCCTATTACAGCAACTACCTTAAAAATTAACACATTCGCACATCGTATGCCACTTTTTAAGCAAAATACGATATAGGAAAATGTGCAAATCATCTTTCAGTGTGGGCAAATCGTATATGAAATAAAAGTACCCATTGTCTAAAATTTAATTTGGATTCCTGGCTATATACAATAGCGTGCTTCAAGTACTAGTTTTTTTGGTTCCTCCACTGCATTATTTAACATGACCTTATTGCAATGCAATGCAACAAAGTTGAATATATGCTATCGAGATGCATACTACAGCATACCAGATGATGTTTCATCAGTCTGTTTCAAAATGTTTGTCTGCAAATTATCTACATGTAGAATAAGCATTAAATTGGCCTCGTGATCTCCTCATCAAGACTGAAGATGTCATGGTCACCTACAGTGTATGATACTAACTGCTACAGGGATATCCTTAGCCATACAATACATGCCTTAAGAAATTTTTGAGAAATTTTGAAAAGTTTTGAGAAATTTCGTCAAAGATAAATTAAAGGTGTCCAAAAACGAACTCATACAACACAGCATTCTAATAATAGGACCAACCCCTGCTTGCATATGTATTTTCACAACTCTTTGTCGACTTTGGAATCCTTATAGGCTACCTTATTTGCACATTTACATGCGTATTAGCAGGTACCTACTGAATTTAGTCGTAACTTTTTAACATGAAACGTCATCTTAACATAAGAGAATTAGTCAAGCGCTTTTTATAGCGTTTAATTGCAGCCAAAACGTGGGCAGGCATTTATCTCTGATGCATTAAGACAGAGCTAGCGTTAACTTAGGACACGCTTGACGGTTTACTGGTTGCGTAAGTCGACTGAAATTTATGGTTAAGTGGTTGTGCACGTGCACCACCCGATGTCCCAAATCGTATACTTATCAGGCGTTTAGTACTCGTAAAGTGGAACTACGAGAACAGTGTGCTATATCCAACTCGGAACATTTTCCAAGATCGATATGCCAGAATAATAAGTATGGAGGACATTCTTAATGCTGGTCACGAATACTGTAATTCAACGTTTGGGCCATTTTGATGTTTCACTTCACCCTTATTGTGCGACATGTATCGATGCAGCAACAGGTGTCGGCTAGTTCACAAGTTTTTGTGATTTCATTGTGTAAGTTCGACGACTCGATCACACTAGCGCGATCATAAAGTAATCAAAACAAAAAAAAATTATTGTATTGCATATACATGTATATGTGACATCAGTCCTTGCAGATGCATCAGAATCACATGGGTGGCCATTTACAACTTAAAACTTCACACCAGAAAGTTTTATTTTTGCCTTCGGACGCCAATTGCTTCAATTACATGTAAGAAATGTCAAAACAAACTTTGTTTTGACATTTGTATTATGGTGCCGATTGTTCATGTTTTGACTTATGCTTTTCCGCTATGACGCCTAGGCACATGTACACTGTACGTTAAGTTTTGTCCTGCAATAATCATTGCTTCAATGTGAAATAAAAAATCATGTTTGGCACGCATGCAGGCTGGTAGCAAGTGATCAATGAAAACTAAGCTTCTTTGTACTGTAAATAAGCCTTGAAAATGCATGGAACAAGTTTCATTTCACTCGAATGACCAGCAGAAGACTTATGCTAATGGCCTTCCTGTCGTTTGTTTCTCCAGGTTGAAGCCACTTGAATTTTTGCATGTTTTGGCAGTGCATTTTTACCAGTAGGGTGCAGTGACTGATGGGCTATACCTCCATCTCATGTTTACAAATGCACGTTGAAATACAAATATGCAAAGTAGTCAGCGGCTGCTGATCAAAAATGAGGAAAACATGATTTGATAAACACTCACCACGCATGCCATTGGCACTGACGTGGCACGTTATACGAGCAGGGCAATAATCTACTTGACATCAGGCGTTATGAAGGATAATGGATACACTATGGTTCAAAGTTTATTGCACCACTCGTGACGTGGTTTATAATGAAACAGACTCGGCCCACACATCAAATGGGGTTCCCCCGGACCTGGAAAACCTGAAATTGTCAGGAAAATAGGCCTGGAAAAGTCGGCGAAAATGGATTTGTATTGAAGAAACCAGGAGCAAATTTTAAAAATGACTATACATGTACTGTATATTATTGGGAGAAAACAAAAATCAAGAGATAACCAGCAGGGAAAGGTGTTCTATCTCCTGTTTGAATAATACGATACTCAAATAGTGTGCCATGACATAGCCTAGCATAGTTTGGGATATTTAGAAATTTTCAGTGGTCCGTTTGGTTAGGCGAATTTGTTTCAAAACCTAAAAAAGTCAGGGAAGTTAAAATTTTCATCTCTGGGGGAACCCTGCAAACGAAATGAACTGCCTGTATGTTGTACCAATACTTTATCATTTTTATCACATGCTGCAAAAGGAAGTACAGTAGCTGCTAAAACTTGGCTATGAAGGTGAATTATTTTTTTACTTTTCAAAAATGTGCTAAAGCCAGCTTGCTGGACGGCTAATCAGTTAATCATCATGTGCATAGATGTTGGTGCAATAAAACTCATACCATAACGGTAAATAGGCTATTCCCAGTTTTATTGCGACAGACAATGTATCGTCTAATTCCGTCATGTTTTCAGTAATTTTTTTTTACAAATTCTTGAAGGTTTGTTGCACCAAACGTGACGTTTGTTTGATATAAAAACCGAAAAAAACTGCCTAAATTGGCTGGAAAAAACTGCAAGAATGTTTCTGCTGATGATGCTAGTCAGATTTACCAGAGAACAGTGTGCAGCAGACTTACAGAACAGGAAAAAAGCCCAAAAAATGGCGAAAATTGAAACAAGTATGGTTTCATTCTCACGACTGCTGAACGCGAGACAGTGTCTTGCAATGCAGAATAATGCAAACTGGGCGTTAATGACTATACCTGAGTCGACATTTTTCCACCATCCGTGGCACGAAACAGGTTGCGAGAGAGCAGTTTATAATTTTTTCATGAATATTCTGGGAATTCCCTCCAAATTTCTCCAGAGGTTATTACCACGCTGGGATTTGTGCTTGGGCATAGCTCATTGAAATGATGGAGTCTTGTTCGGAAAATACAAAAATGGCAATTAAGATGCATGGATGTGATTATGAAATTTATGCGAAACATGGAGCAGGGCAGAAGTAGTTCTTGGTCATCGAAACCCTATATGCTTCGGTCATTCGTTCATGAACTTTACGTAGAAAATGGGTTGGGCATCACAGATTTCCCAATAATTTTAATTAAACGGTCGTTAGTCCTGTCAGTGCGCCCTTCACCGACATCTAATAGGCCCATGAAAAATTAGTATGTCACTGCGAAGGGTGGATACCTCGTAAGATTAACTTTATGGCAATAATTGTGTAAACAATGGCAGAGATTTGATGCTTTTAGGGCGCTCTTGCTTGGCCAGGAATACACCCTTGTTTGATTGTCCATTTTTAAAGGGTAAAAACTTTGCGCAATTTTTTTCTGAGCATGAAATTCACCATGGACAATTTGACGCATGATATGGACAATTTGACGCATGATATTGACAAATTGACACCAACGACCAGCCAAATTAATACTGATCTTGGCTAAATTTAGTTTTGACTCGCTCTGTATATCAGTATAAAATCTGATTGTTTGCATGGGAGCTACTCAATCAACCAATAAAAGCACATGTACATGCCAGTGTATATAGCGTACTGTTGGGTATGCCTTATACACTTGTAATGATACATGTACATGTATTCATTCCGCATTTACTTGGAATTAACGACCGATATCGATTAGTTTCGAGTGTTACTAAATGCATGTGTACGCTTGTCAGAAAGGGTATCTATGACAACTTTAATCAAAATAAGGTTTCTAAACGATAGTGTACCTGACAGTGCCTGTAGCCTGCAAGTATATAAGTCAATGTTTCCGAGTCTAGGCCCGTTTATCAATGCAAAATCTCACCCTGATAAGTTTCGATATTTTTATTTACTTTATTTGCAATGCTCGCTGTCACCGTGTCAGGAATATCTTAGTAGCACAAATCATTTCGGCAAATACCCAGTGGAGCTAAAAATAATGTTGGTCTATGATTCAAGCCATAAAATAGGTCGTAAACACTATGTTGCAATCACATCGTAATTCTGAAAACTGCACTTCTCGAGCTGTACGAGGACAGCGGACTGTCAGACAAGGTTTTCAGACATCCGCTGGCCTATCTGGTGGACAGTATGAGAAATAATTCCAAGAGAATGAACTCAAAATGTTATTCCCCCCTGAACCTCTCGAAACAGTGGGCTGACTGCTGTGGACCTGTGGCTGATTGGTTTGAGAAATCATTGACAGGGTAAAGCAGGAAGACAATAGTAATTAACAACTGATTGGCGTGACCATAGGTGACAGACTCAAAAAAAAAGACTATTCTTAAGAATCTTTAAGTATAGGCATTTATTTATCTGCAGAGCAGAGTATTTTCGTGCTTTACATCCCCCCTGCCAATGTAAGCATTCGTCATCATTTAAATTGAAATTTTGTAATCCAAATTTGAGCATAAACGATACATTAAATCACATTTGCATAAGAAAAACGCTGTAGGCGAACTTTTTTGCAAAACAGTTGTGATTGGTGGTCGAACCACCAATTCATTTTTCTGTGGAAACACTGAACGAATGTTGATTCAATTTATTCAAACTTAATCATGATCCAAACAACACACAATTCGGTCGGGAACCAATGATTGAGTGACGTCAGGCAGTGTTACCACTCAACTTTTCCATGCGTCAATGTGACGAATGCATTCTGCAATTCACCTGTAACATTCTTTAGAATGCATTTAATAAAGCATTCGCCTGTACATATCATAAAAGCATTCTGCAATACACATGAAATGCATTCCTAGGAACATTGTAGAGCGCAAAATAATAAACTTCCCTATGCATTCCACAATGAATTATCTTATAAATTTATGTCTCAATCAACGCACATTTCTTTTTCTTACGGGAAATGTTAACTTTTTACCTTTAAAATCTGGCGTTTACACATTAAACTATGAAGTCAGTGGACGCGAAATCTACGAGCACCCTGTAGCAAATTGCCAAATCCCATCATGCAACGCGAAATGAGGGTTTGCTGGGTTGTGGAAACACTTGATTTTTGTATTGTGATTCCTAAATTATGATTGTCAGGCAGTCACAATACACCAATCATCGTTCATTCTGGTGGAAACGTGGTATTACAAAGAATGAATTTGAATCCAGTTTTATAAAACAGCAATGTCAGTCACCATCCGACCAACCAACAATCACTTCCGTCATCAGTGGAAGTGGTGAAAGAGATTGTGTTGCATGTGGTTAGTTTTCATCTTTTGATAAAGTGCAAAACTGCAGTCTACAGATGTCAAACTGTGTAGAATGTAAAAAAAACTTTCATCCCTTCGTTTGTCATAATGTGGCTACCCCCTTGCTAAGATGATGAATGCTCGATCGTCCTAAAATGACATTGACATTCTCCATTTCTAATATTTTCTGTTTTTAATCCTTGTTTAGTATAAAAACTCGTCTATTGCACGGGTGATGCACGAAGAATATTAAGTTGTGGTCGGCCCACGCTCTGATAATTTTTTTTTTCGTTGTTGTCATCGGAGAGTAACAGCAGTAGCAAGTTCGATTCTGCATGCATCGTCTAGCCGAGCTATCTGCTTGATAGGCAGCTAATGTGGAAAATGAAATTGTGGTCTTGCGTTCGAGGCTTGTTTATTGGCGAATTAAAGTGCCGGATAACATCTGAATATAAGTCACGCGAACGTGTCTAAACCCACCTGTTGTTCTTTTAAGACCGAATTGGATTGGCTGGCATCCAGAACCTCGTGTTTAAATGTCCTTCAGCCTGCAGTTTTCCTTCGTAACTGCACGTTTGCAGACTCGGAATTAATTATGAAAAGCTATATAATGCGCTGTGTGGAAATCCACGCAACGGCCTTCGTATTGTCGTTCACTATTAGAAGGCCTGTGTGGATTTCACACAGGTACGTTAACGTTGCTCCATGGGAGTGGGAGAGGTGCGGAACGTTAGCCTACCCATGTCCGAAATTAAATGGCAACTCAACACGAAAATGATGAATTTGCGAGGCTAGCAATCGATAACCGTAGCTAATGCAGTTATGAGATTGATAATGTACGTAATCTGCCAACGGAAAAAGCCTTTGTCTTTGCCATCAGCTCCTTTTGCATGCAGCAATTTATTGACGTGCAACGTGTCCATATTTGTAACCTCATATCAGGTGATCAGCACGAACTAATTATTTTTCAATCATGATACGCGGGCAAATAAACAATGGGAATCTGATGTAAACCGTGCTGTACGCTTTCATCCCCTAGCTTCCATACATTCCTGTACCTGTTCCATTAGTTTGCCTCCACTCTTCCAAGATGTTACACGTACTGTATAGAACGTGACTTAACTGTAAATCTGCAACTGTACATCTGCAAGCTCCAGTATTTCAACTACCAATGGCAACCATTTTAAAGCACCCCGCAAAATACTGTACATAAAAAAGTTGTAATATTTTTGTGCCATTCCTAGAATCAAAATTTGCTGGCGGGTGCACATTTTTTAATGTCATAAATACGACGCCACCTAGCGATAATTACGACTAATTAATTAAAAAATGATTAATTTACAGTACTTCAAAATGTGCACTCTTGTCAAAAATTAAACGTGTTGTAACATTTTACTTTGTGAGGTACTTTAAAAATGTTGCCATTAATTTTTTAATGTATTTTTTCAATTCAATTTAATACTCCCACTGTCAGCACCTGAGGTGCCATGTGGTGGGGGTCCTTAGTGTCCAAGTGTCCAAGGGTCCTTAGGGTCCAAAGTGAGCCTCCTTAAATTTACAAAATACATGTACGATACATTCTTGTCCACATAATTTCTAGCGATAAAATGAAAGACCATCTTGATTCATTTTTAAAATTCAATGTATTTTAGGATTGAATTTTTAAAAATAAAATAATTACAATAGCACACTGAATGTCATAAATTTGTATTGCTAAATGTATTGCGCAATGCACTTGTCAATGTATTTAACATGCATTGTGAAATGCATTAGTAAAATGCATTTATCGTGGAGCTTTTTTGAAAAATACATTTGCAATGCATTTCACAATTTGCAATATATTTCAAAATGCATTTGAAATATTTCTTTTGCATGTGGGAAGGTAGTGAGCCTCCTTAAATTTACAAAATACATGTACGATACATTCTCGATATCGTTTTTTAAAAACTTTTTTTGTCACCGGGTTTTGAGTATCCTGTTTGTCAAAATGTCTTGTGCCTTCGCCTTAGAAATGGTACATGACATTACTACCAGATGTACTTGTCAATGTATTGTAACATGCATTGTGAAATGCATTTAAAAATGCATTTATCGCGGAGCTTTTTTTGAAAAATACATTTGCAATGCATTTGACAGTTTGCAATATATTTCAAAAAACATTTGAAATATTTCTTTTGCATGTGGGAAGGTAGTGAGCCTCCTTACATTTACAAAATACATGTAAGATACATTCTTAATATCCTTTTTTAAAAACTTTTTTTCACCAGGTTTTGAGTATCCTGTTTGTGAAAATGTCTTGTGCCTTCGCCTTAGAAATGGTACATGACATTACTACCAGATCAGGTGCCCAAAAAGGTCAAAAGGGCATTAACGCTGTGCTCTTTAATAAAGGTCCTTGTACGAGCTAAAAGTAGAAAACAGGTGATCACATATTGAGGACAGGGCACGTGTCCTTATATGAGGGCAGGTGATGCTGGAATGTTCTGTTTAGGATAATTGGTAATTGCCAAGTATAGGCATGGGTATTAACCCGAGGCTGCAGACAAAGCCTTTGTTAAGTTTGCCTGGCTATACATTGTGTTGGGATATGGCAGGCTCACCTGAGACTTAAATCGAAAACTAGGTGCATCAACATGAAAACCACGGCTTGTCGATAAGGGTTGATTAACCTTGATCAAATATTAATCCCGAATGTCATTGAGCTGACAATTAGGAGGAGGGGATGGGCTGTTGGGAAAACCCCGAAATGCTGTGAATCTATACACGTGTATGTTGAGAACTCCCCTACAGAATTGCTTGCAAGAAAAATATTCAAGGGTGAAGCTATAACGTATATAGTCGGTATATATAGCCTACTGTGTGCAAGAAAAAATAGGTTTTATGGGCGCCATATTCGCATAGTGCGAAAGTAAAAGGGTTTACCCTTAATTTCAACCTATTTTAGCACTGCGCAGCGGTGCATGTCCATTATCCACGTCGTTATTTTTTGTTCTTGTTTTTAGTAACCCAGCCTATACGCCTATTTTTAGAGAACAGCAGATCTTGACTCGTATGCCTGGCTCAAGTTTTTTGGTTAACTTGATGGATGCTCTTGTGTAAATATAGGGCTAGGTTAGTGCTGGTTACACACAAACATCGATTCATGTAGGCGACAGACGTGCCTAGATTTTGAGGCTGTCCAATTTCAAAGTTTGACGTCACTAACAATGGTGGCCCAATTCGGAGTGTGGGGAGGTGCGTCATCCTCGCGTATTTTTGCGAAGAAAATAAGTTTATTCATTTAATTCTCCATTCAGATCTTATCGTGTACCTTGCACAGGATGCTAAGAGGTTGGCAATTAACGTAAAAACTTTCAGTCATTTCCGTACACCCTGTGTCGGTTTCTGAACTTTTGCGGTTTGTGGTTTAATCAGGAAACTATTATGCAAAATGTCTGGCACGACAAGTTATTTATCGCCAAATGGGCGAGTTCGGCGTTTTTAACAGTGCTTTTTATCAAGTTTTCCAGCATTTTAATCTGGTCGCCATAAAGTCTGGCAACGTATGACACCTGTACAGATAACGATGATTTTATCCTAGCTGTCAACGCTGCACATTGTCCTGAAATTCATTGATAATATTTGCACGAATCAAACATGATTCGTCATGATTTAAAATCTATACGAGGTATTTACAAGGAAAATGAAGCGAGCTTTACGGTTTCCAAACAGATATAGAGTTAAGCAATATAGGCTGACATGTACTTGTGTATACGCTATGGTACAGGGTATGATAAAAAATTAGTAAAAATGTAGCATATGCATGTCTTGGCTGCCATTTTGACATACACGTATTATCCGCAAGTATATAACTAGTAGTTATTTTGTAAAAATCAGAAAGCAACGTTGGGGGAAAATAGGCATGGAGGGGATTTTGGTGCCCTAGCATTATCTCCAAACAGCTTATGTTAGAGTGGAGCATTTTTTGTTGGTAGTTGTGATGTGCAACAACTTTTTTTTCTCATTTTTTTTTCGAAAATGACCCCTAAAGGCCATTATTCTCCGCCGTTCAAGCGTCTATCCTATGACGTAGTGCGCCAGGCAGCTGCATTGAAGGCGCTGGTATTTGAAATATCAACCATTCCATGAAAATCCAAACGAAACGCCATTTCTGTGTGCATGAACTGCACTGTAGTCTATCATTGTTGTTACTGACGCTCGGTCACATACTCGTTCAATTCAATTCAGTGACTGCCATTAAAAGACTGACTATCATGTGGTGGGGTGTAGTCCATCAACAGGGTGGATATCATTATTATTAAATTGAATGTCTTGCAGCCTTTGGAGAAGAATTCCGACGTCTACAGGGACGTCCTGACTTTTACTAATTCCTTCTCGCATGTCCTGTCCAATTTTCAAAATTTCCTTCAAACCCCCTTCCTGTCCGGCAGTTCCCCTTCCCCGGACGTCGTTTATGACCCCTGCCTGTCCGAAGAGGGTCGGAGTTCCAGAAGGGGATTGGAATAATAATAATAATTTATTTCCAATGGTGGCAACTACTGAATAATATTGGGCTGATGGATTACATCCCCCTACCACATGGCATTTCACGTGCTGCTAGTAGGGTACTGAGTTGAATTGAATTGAGAAGGAATGAGAGGGTTG
>JAQFYZ010000482.1:0-41503 GCA_034695085.1 Cylindroiulus punctatus
ATGCCCCATGAGTCACGGAGCTACCAATGAAGCGTTCCACTCAGCTACATTCTCATGATGTTTTAACGTAATGGTCGCTGCAAGAATATGCTCTTCTTATGACATAAAAATGTTTCATGGGATATTATTACATGTAGGCCTAATGATGCTTCTTTGATTCGAAGATGCTATCTAATGTAAGACCCCAAATATTTCAGAAACATCAGAAAAAAAAAATCACTGCAAAGAAATTGGTTGTTGTCTTTCACGATCATATACATGTAGTAAAGAATTGTGATCAACAAAGAGGACGATATACTTCAATAAGGATATCGTCGACCCTCAGCTCTATTTGTACGTTATTCTGCATAATCAGTAACATTTCGTTTTTTTTATGTGCAGCATCTTATGCACATGTGCTTTCAAAGATACAATCAACACTTCGCATATCAGTTTCTGCAGAAGTAACTAAGTGTATGACACGTGTGCCATGTAAAAATTCGAAAATAAGTTTGAGATGCACCCTTTTTATGGACGCAAAAGTAAAAAGTGCGTTGTAGAATTGAAGACATAAGGTAAAAAATGTAAATTTTCGAACTTTAATATCCTTGATCATTCAAAATACAGTTTCCAGATATTAAAACCGAAATTAATAACAAACTTTTACGTCAGTCTACGTAACACTATTGGAAAGCTACTGTATAATAGCTTTAGCATTTGCCCCCTTGATCCAATATTTGTATTTTTTTCTAAAATACAAAAGCTACACTTACATGAAGCTCGTATTCTTCTGACATAATCGATTTTCCTTATCGCAATTATAACCGATTTTTAGTCCCCATTAACCACCACTGATCGAGACATCCTCGGATGCATCCAATTTCATTTTAATTAAACTCACCATTTAAATTTCGCAAATAAAAAATGCGTGATAATAAGATGAATAGTAGCAAACGTCATGTGGTTCGCAAGATCGTATAACATGAGGCGAAACAATTATCCCGCTGCAAAAAATGCGCTGCAGAATAAAATGAGGAAACTGCACCACAACGATAAAAAAGGAGAAAAAATTGCGCAAAAAGTCAACAAAATTATAATTTTCAGGAAGTACTCGATTAATGTAATGAGAATGCAGGGAAACAGAATACAAAAACGTTAGCAGGCGTGAAATGCGGCGCATTTGAAAGTAGAAACTGTAATTGGGCATGAATATTTTTAAGACTTTTGGTAAATGGTGAAAATATAGATTAAATAAGACAAATACATATACAGTGTATGTAACCTTAAAAAGTGGGGCATGCATTATTTAATTTAACCAACTGGATGTGCATGCATATACGGTATGCCTGTTGGCCAATAGAAGCAATGAAGAAATTAGTTAATCAAATCAGATGTAGTGCAAGTATATATAGGAAATTATATTGTCAGAAACTCAAGATATCTTTGGGGACATTTCTAATTTGGTATAATATCGTGTAACATGTATTAAAATACAGACAATGAGATGTCCTTGCAGTGGCGATTTAAACAAACTAATATGCCATACGTGTGTAAGATTCAGACCAAGACACCCTGTAAATGAGTGGCCTGACAATCAATGAACAACACGAACGTTTTATGCGTTTTACTGAGAGAACGTTTCATGATTTTCAAGATGAGAGAAAGCAAGCTGCACTCCACACTTGGATATCAAATCCCCCATAATGACTGTGCTAATGATATCATTCAATACTATATAGACAGTAAGCCTTAATGCATGTTGGAAGACGGACTGTAAGAGAAAAAAAAGTGAAACCTAGGGAAATTAGCCAAGAACCGAAATGGTAGACACCAGATTCATTTCATTAACTCTGGCAAAAAGTCTACTTATAGCTTCAATTTGTTGGCCCACTAAAAGCACCGAAAATCGTAAAAAACCGCAAGCAAGCAAACAGTAGAACCTTATTGCCAAATTGTGGTGGGGTGGTCGAATTACATGCTACGTCTGAAATCGTAAATGGAAAAAATCCATAAAATACACCAGGAGAAACTAATTTCAATTTATACAAGTACCGTAGTGACTGAATAGCTGTACTTAGTCAAATATGTGCAGTCCTAAGTTTACAAAAACTTTATTCGTTCAATATTAGAAAAAATGTTCAGTTTCATACTGCATGAAGGCTGATAGTACCCCAGATATATTTTGTACAAATCTTATACGACAAGGTCTTTCGAGTCAATTTATACAAATAAATGTCCAAACTCGTAATCAGCGCTTCGCCAAGAAAAAGAAAAATCATTAACACTTTTTCAAACTTAATGATCACGCATTAAAGATTTAGCTTCCTTTTCAGGTAATACCCTGATTCCTTTAACAACTATTGCAGTCTTTTTAGTTGGCTTCATTTTAGTATCGAAATTACATATACGTACATCGTACGACTTCGATTGTTTTTATTGTTTAAAAGAAAATTAAATATTTGTGTTAATTCATGTGAACATTCAACTATTTTTAATTTAATGCATTCAACGCTTTCATCTATGCCGGACATACAATATTGGTGCTGCCAGTGATTATACCAGAGCGGTATAAATTACCATCAAAATCAAATACTAGTACAGTGAGTGTAGTAAAAGTGAAATTACGATAATCTTTTAATGTTTCGTTGATCGCACTATTTATGATCAACGTACATGTTGCTATGTCCTATACCGTTCAGAATATGTGTGTGTGTGTGTGGATTTGGGGAGCACAGTGCCTAAAAGCCGTTCAGAATACATGCACACATTTGACTCACTTTTGCCCATAACTGGACATACAATATGTGTGCTTAAAACTATCGATATGATGACTAGTTAAATCTGATTAAACAAATTTCTGTTTTGTGCCTAATATCTTTCGATTCTACTTAACTTTCAACACCTTTAACACAAATTGAAAATTGCACTGTTTTTTTTTCACACCGATAAAGAGACTGCTAAAATAGTCTGAACTCAAATTGTTTTTAGATTGAGCAATGAATAAGATAAACTTAAAGACGAAGCGAACGGGCTAATCCGACAAATACATTTGTATTTAAGGGAGCGAATGAAAAGCCAAACCAAACTGCTTCTAAAACAGACGTTAAGTACGAGCGTATTAATCTTACCAAATAAATCGTCGATTTAAAAATGCAGGCAGAAATTGCGAGAAGGAGAATAAAAAATACATAAACCAATAAACGACGAGGCAAATAGTAATGAAAGTCGATAATAGGATTTCGAGAGCGCATTTGGAGCGCTATTGCGGACTTTTAAGAGCCAGGTTTGGCTCTGAGGCTTAAGTATATCTGCTCTTTACTTCGCCAGACTTTGCTTAATTAGGAGAATATTTTTTTGTCGAGATGGCTTTATGCACGCTTCACTGATTCCCAATCTTTATCAGCACTTTGCTCTTTATTTACGAGACGAAATGGGAGGTGACGAATTCATCGTCTTCGATAAAGCAGACATACTGTACGTGGTTTGAAGACGCAATTTCCTCACAAAATTGCAAAAAAGTGTATTAGTGCATGATTGGGTAAGGTTGGACGATACTAAAATCCGCATGGTGGTTATTTGATCCAAGGCACCTCAAACCAGACAAGCGAAAGTCGTTACAAACAGCATGTAAACAGTGAAAAAGCATGCTAACTTGAGATAAGCACGTGGCGTCATATTCCCTGCGCTTGTGGTGAATCTAAAACCAGATCCAGTGAAGCTGCATGGGTGTTTTGAAACATTTTACCACCAGGTAACCAACGATGGCATTTAAGGTTAACTAACATAGCTAGTAATGTGGTGTAATGGATCTTTATTTAAGGTGAGCTAAAGCCTGCACGTAAACAGCGTTCATCATTGATTAAACTTCTTTAGCACCCCACTAATATTTAATTCATGTCTATACAAAGCACATGACGTGCTCCTTAAATAACATGAATGGGCAATCACTGCGAGCACAGCTGCAATGCTAGATTGCCATCAATTAGGGCGCGATTTCCAAAACGTAATGAATACTTAAACTGAAGAATTTTCAACCATTTCCAAACATGGCAATGACTCGAGGTTCAGGCATGGTAGAAAGCGACTTCCGTCGTCTGTCATTTTCAAAGAGGAAAAGTTAATAGGTCCATTTCAAGAAACGTCCATTTCATACCTCCTGTCCCTCCCAAGTTTTGGTCGAAATTTTGAGCGCCATCGAATAAAGAAGCCAGTGAAATTGTTGACAAACCATGCAGCGTTATGGAAAATTGTCGTCTCCCAGCGGGGCCAACGGTGCATTTTCCGCCACATTTATCTTAACAGCAGGCCCAAACTCGGAGGGGGGTCGTCGCCATTTGGCGAGTGTCATCTGCATGGCTGCCAATCTGACCTCCGAAGATGACACCGCTTTCAGATAACCGTCCCGCATGGCTGCTTCGCTAATGCGCTCATTACGGAAACGCAGCCATTTCTACGTGTAAAACGCCAGCAAAAACACTAACTTACGACTCACTTCAGAGGCGAACGGGCGCGTCTTGGAGAATATGCAAATGACGTGCGTTGGCGCATCGAAATGAATCCGAAAAGCGCGCAAAGCGAAGCAATTGGTGAATTGGTGTCACCACGGGTTCATTGGCAAATCGACGAAGCTTTTAAATGCTTGGATGAGCGCCGTAGCGCCTCAATTGCTTCTGAATGCCTCTGTGACGAGCCACTGGCCTGAACTTTTACATTAGAAAAATAACACAACGTGATCTTGCCATTTCAAACCTCCTAATATCCATTTCGCACGATGCATTTCAAAACACCATCTGGAATAAGAAGGTCTACAACGTAGTTTCTATAACTCGTTCACAACACTCGTTATGTTCCCCTACAACCGACCACATTATTCCAGTTATAACTCCAATCCCCTGTATTGGACACGATTAATTGTTAGGAGTAAGGAAATGGGTTTATTAACCCCCACCACAAGGTATTAGCTGACTGTGGGGTACAATATGGAATAGGATTGAATGTTTTCTAACTAGTTTTGTATACCGCGTGGACTGAGTATGTCCAAAGAATGTCATAATACCATTTCAATGTTCAAAACATACCACTGGCTGCCCCTTCCACCTTTTCCTCATAAGATTTAGTTTCTGGGTAATTTATGTTAAAACGCAATTTTATAACTTATGTTTAGGAAAAGTGAAGAAATTATATGGCAATCTAGCACTGCGGCAATGTTTGTAGAGATTGCCCATGTTTGTTATTTAAGGGACACAGCAAGTGCATTTCATAGATGTGTGGTGAAGATAATTACTATTCATGGCAGCAGTTTGGTTTGATGAATATTTTATAATAAATTAGTGAACGCAAAATTGTATCAGCAATTGGCAGGCCGAAAGTACTGGGCAAAAGTACTGGGTAAGATAATTAACATGCCTGACGAAATTACGTGAATAGTACACTTCAAAATCTGTATCTTTAGCGACAAATGTAACTGCACTGAGTTCGCATGAATTTTGATATTGAAAAACGTATTTAATTTCCTTATCTTTACGAGGGTATTTATAAATTCAATAGACTAAACGTGCCTTTTAGATGCATTTAAATTCAAGAGATGGTGCGTGCATCTGGGTATTGAGCTTTAGTTACACTGAATAGCTGAAGGGCTATAGATTCAAAATACAGTCACAAAGTATTATTTATTATACAGTGTGTTCCGACCTAGAGCCATCACGATAATGATCATGTTTTGTCAAAAGACTGGATCCATTTTCAAGAACCCGACTCCCCAAGACAGGGGGGATAGAAACATGGTACTACGAACAAGATTTCAACCTTTTTTGCTCAAATCCATGAAATAAATGAAATTCGCTTCGAAAGTGTTCAGTGAGGGGAAACTTGTCCGATTTTTATTAACTTGTAGATGCGGTACTTTGTTATTCATGCCCATATTTCGAAGGATGGGTGCACACGAGTACTGAACGGATAAATTCATCCAAATTCAGAATTTTTATGGGCCTTGATGTACATGCGAATGGGTGAAAAATTCCTATCAGAATTCGCATCGATTTGATATTACAGTTAGTGACAAATGGGGCAAGCAACGATAAAAAAGTTTCAAGTCACACCTAAAACCTTTCGTTCTCTGTAGAGGCCATAACCATAGTTTAGTAGGCCTGAAAAAAATCAGTTTTACTGGAAAATACGAGGATATTATTACATTTTATGAGGATGAATGACAACGCCATGGAGACGTCAAAATGTCAAATTTCGTTGAAACCATATCATATGACGAGGCGTAGTTAAAAAATAATGTAGAGTATATTCAACAAACTGATTATCAGCATGAATTCTTATGATGCATCTAGGTGATTCATAGCAACTACAGAAAGATTATGGATCCAATCCATTGTTATAAGTACAACTATACGTAAATCGACCCATGTGGTTATCCTATATCACAGTACCTTACTTGTGGTGTAGGGACAAATAATGTACTACCTTATGTGCAAGAAACATTTGCGACTGGCAAAAATTCAGAACATTGCTATTCTACAACAATGCTATTCTACATTTTATACTGTCACCAATTCCTAAATTTCAAGCAGATCAAGGCTGTTACATTTAAGTCTCGTTATCAATTTTAAAGCTGTAAGCAACCTGTGTAAATACCCTGCACATGTAAGACAGTAAACAAGACACAAACGTTGATGTAAACATAGACACTAGGGGATTTCGCTCATAGAAAATACATATGCAACGGTATTTATATCGGATTAAAACAAAGCCAGGAAATGCCAACTCCATACATCACCGGTCAATTGTTGTTGGGGTCAACATAATGGGATTTCTTGGGGAGGCTTTACGTCAATGTTGATGAAGAGAAATAATTGCACCTGTAACTTAAAGATTAGTACCTGAATTTACTGGATTCACGCTGCTCGGTTACATGGACACGCACAAGGTTCCGGGATTAGTGCTGCAGCGGTATCAAATAAATTGAAGTGAATTATTGCCCTCCTTGAAAGCCCTAATTCAGCTGCAATCGTCATTGTTAATTAACTAGAAATGCTCTTTGGCCCGATGCAGTGGCATTTGGGTGATAGTGGAGAATGATAATTTCAGCAGCCAATAAATGTAGTTGCCGAGACATCAAGATAATTCGAGGACATGGCTGCCTGATAAAAGCCAACACACTAAGTGGCTATCAACTCAGTAAAAAGATCAAATATAAAAAATTGGGTCGTAGCTAGGTGTAGAGCATCTCCTCTGCAACAGGACCATTATAGAGATTGAAATTAGCTAGACCTTTGTCGAGATATACACTATTTCACTACAATTACTTCTCCAGGTTCTAGTTAGAGATGGCGTTAATTACCGACAATGTTTACACGCAAGCGTCAAGTTAACTTCTAGAAATTATTCTATATATGGTACGCCAAGTGGCTACATTTGAAACTACACGCATCACCTTAAGATGGCGACATCTTTCACAACACCCAAAGTGGTGATTACGGCAATCTAGCATTCCGGATGTGCTTGCAGTGATTGCCTAATCATATTATTTAAGGAGCACATCATGTGCTTCGCATAGAAATCAGAATGCAATACGGGAAGGGAGCTAATGAAAAGTTTAATCGAATCAATGTTAAGCACAACGTTAATCTATCACCTAATGGTGGCATGTTTCAAAACACCTAGACACATCTGATTCACGGATCTGGGGGATGTGGTCTATATGAGTTTGCTAAAACCAGATGTCACATCGTGAGTGGACATACAACGTCATATTTGGGCGCATTGCATTAGAAAAGTTGATCGTCACATACAGTAAAATGGCGTCGCCTGGGCCGTTTTCCAACTAGGGTTCATTGCTTTGGTTTACTTAAGAGAGAATCAAGCATACCATATAAGAACGATGTATGTTTTAGATTATTGTAGCCGTGTTTGGCTACTGAGCAAATAGAGCTCCACCTAGTGAGAGGCCGAAGGACTAATAGTCTGTCACTGCATAAATATTTACCAGTTTCCCTCTCGAGGCTATTAGGTTTCCGAGTAGCTAGATTATGTCAGACGAAAAAAACAGCGAAATTGGCGAGGTGAAAACACCGAATGAGAAAACCAGCGGAGTCTCAAAATGGCGGTCCGAATTATTAATGGATCATAAAGTTGCAGGTAGAAATGAAGAAAAAACCAATTGAGACCACATTTCCAATGAATGTTATGTATGATACAGGCTAGTGCTCAAAGGGAGACGACCACTATTTGATAAGCGGGAATACTTGTTTATGGAATTCACTTTGTACGTTGAAAATGACAGAAAATCGACCAAAGTGGTATTGCGAAGCAATAATGGACTCCAGCGGGAGGAAAAAGAAATATATAAAAGAGACGAAAACACTTTATCATCATCATCCCGTACGAATGCAGCAATCCGGAAGAAATCATCCAGAAACCATGGTTTCGGAGAATAAACAAAAAAATCTAACGAGAATTCCAATAGCGTGGATATGTTTTACTAGAGAACATACATCCCACTACATTCGAGCTTAATTGTTTTTCAAACAGAAGCTAAGGCTAAGTAAATAGGTAGAAGTCTTGCAGGAATAGTGGATATCAATCATCTAGTAAATCGGCTTTGATTGTAAAATAATTGATCAAATGTTTGATCAGGGATGGATTTCGTTACTCGGTATATATTGCTTGAAACTCTACGCTTCTATACGGAATCCATTAAGGAACTGGGACATGTGAAAAACATGTATCTACATACACTAGCTAAGCCAGTATTGCCATCATTAGTAGAGCAACATTTGATTTTTTAACACGAAAATATCACCATAATACGGTTTTTCGATGTGTTTATAGATTTTACAACTCACATGTGCAGGAATTTATTCAAACTGCTTCAATCATTTATAGACACACTGTATATCGATCTAATTTGCATTGACATTAATCATAAAGTTACAAAATAACCTGAGTCAACGAATGGAAATCGACAGTCGAACTACACAATTTGAATTCGACACATATTTAAGGGTATTATTTAATAGAAATAAATGTGGACAATTTGATGGACAGCTGCATGGAGAAAAATACGATTTACTTGACAGGAAAGGCGAGGATATAACGGACACGAATCTTGGGAGTTTCCCGTTTGCCATCATTTCATGTGACACTTTCAATGTGTTAGAAATATTGGAAAAGTTGACAAGGCAACAACTATAGCGAAATAGCCGCAAATCTTCCAAAAATGGATCCATCATGTGGTTGTTCAGCCCTTATTTGCACGCAGTAAATTTTACACAATTTTTTCTGATTAATTATGAATAAAATGAGCGTTTGGGCGCCACTAAAACAACATTTCATACAGGAAAGTCAACGTTGTAAATAATTAATTAGCAATTAAGTACTTGAAATAAATGAAAGCGTACTACAATTTTTTTTAGAGGCACAAAAACGCGATAAGGCTTCTTCAAAGCTATCTTGAAATATTTGAAGAGACCAAAAATGCATAAGTCACACCTAATATGTTAATGGGAATAAAAGCATCAAAGTGAAGTTAAAATTTATGAAAGTGTATATTTTGTCACTTATTCTACAATTTTCTATTCCTTCAATGTTTCCCATACTTTTACAAACACCTTATTTTATTGGAAATAGAAATTGCAGCCTACTGGTAGTCGTAGACAATATACTTTCGTATATTTTACAGAGAGACAAAAGGGTAATACATTAGATGAACTGGATAAGCGTGCGCACCCATCTATTTCTATCTTAGGCGAGAATGGGCCAAATAAAGATATGAAGTAAATATCTAGCTATGGGTTGACTAAGCCGGAGATGAGCCCGAGCTCAATTGAAATAGACATAGTGCTTGAACCTCAACGTTTCCTCGTTGCTGCTTCTAAATTATCTAATAGCTTCCGTGCAATAGACAAAGCTATTCGGGCATTAATTCCACTCTCTATTAGGAGACACTGTCAATAAACTGTTCCTCTTGTACATGTACATCCTTTTCATTTAATTTCCTCAGCTCAATTCCGTGTACATTCGTCGACGATGTCCTAGGAATTGGTTCGCTTTAATTGCGAGATCAAATTTAGATCAAGGAATGGCACGTGCAAGTTACCTCAGTTTACTATAAGACTTCAGCCAGGTACACTGTACATATATTATAGCCCCAAAGAAGATCATCCAACACCGAACACTTAGAACAGAAAAAATTTCAAAAGAATTTTCGCCTCACCAAATTTCTCGAGAAATAAAAGACTGAGTTATCATGTTTGTAAATTTTTGTCCTCCAAACGATAGCTCCCCCATTTAATTTTTAATTTGAATAGTGCAGATGGAGGTGTAGGTTTATTGCAGTATTAAGAAGGCGTTTAATCTTTTCTTAGTTAACAGGAAATTAACAGATCATTAAAGTCAGGTTACTACAAGTGAACTGGTATTGGTGCCTACTTATAACGCAGTTATTACAATCAATCGTTAACTTCTGAAAGTTAATAGCGGCAATGGATTTAATAAGTGCTGCAGCATTACTCAGCTAACATAAAATGATCGACGCATGTTTTTGCTTTTAATTGCAGACAAAAAAAACCAGAGCTTACTAAGATGAAAACAAACAACGTAAACTGCAATCTGGATAAATTTTGCTAATGAGCATTTTCATGGATTCCCATAATTAACGTTTTTATTCGCAAAAGTTGAGTCATTTTTTCTTGGTTTGCCTTTGTAAGGTATTTTTAATTAAAATAAATCGATAAGAGCTCAGACAATATGTTCAGATTTTAGAAAGCTTCCACGAAGTTATAATTCATAAAATGAATGAGACAGTTATGAGTGTTTGCGAACGAGTCTGTCGGCATGCTTTTACGCGCATAAATTAAAAAATCCGTAGTTTGATAATTAGTTTTGCTGCCCATACGCAGAGCAGGATGACAGTTCCAAGAAAATCTTAGTTATTTCTCCGTAATAAATCCAAAAAAATCTAAAATTCTAATCATTTCTGCTCAGCAGCAGTACACAGTATATAGGTTTACAACGACGACAGTGGCACAAAAAAATCCAGAGACTGATTAATACAGTAGATTTTTAAATGACAAAAAAATTATCGTGCGCAGACCAACTTTGAATTAATTTCACATCTCGAGTAATTAAAAATACAGCGGTAAGTAATTACTCATCTATTTGCAAATTAAGCATTTCTAGAGCAGCATTTACATTTCGCTAATTAACGATACAGAAAACAAAATTCACGCTGGAAGGCCTTTGGTGGCGTCGCCTACGACAGATCCAATTTAAATATAGTCAGAAATACGAATCAAGTCCCTGATTGGTTATATAGATGCGCTTTCATTTGCATTCAATAAACGACAACTTTATAACTAATATGCAAATAATGTTGAACATTATAAAAGTCTACATCGTTCGTTTGTCAAAATTGTTCATGCACATTCCAATTAGAAAATTGCTAAGATTGGGCAGTTAATTTTGATAAAGAAGTATCGACAATCCATGGCCTGAGAAAATTGATTTAAGAACTAAAGTTTATAAGTGATTTGAGCTGGCAATTTAAGGCTGTCCTATTGCGAAGAAATCCATAGCAGACTGGCACCATACTCGCAACATACTCTACTTCAAAACCGTTAGGAAGTACAGTATTAGTTTTAAAATTGCGTAATAACCGCGGTAATATTGAAGCAACCACCTTAATACCGGCTTTAATCGTCGATTGCGCTTATCCGAGTTTGATGCCACCAGTCATTACCATATCAGGGTCGCTGAAGAATGGCATTACTTCCTGTCACTGCGTTTATTAAATGAACACGTCGTCCTGAATGAACGTCCGCTGCCTGACCATAGTTTGACCATTCATCTCTTGACCAACACTGACAATAAAACGCGCCCGAAATTTTCGTGCTTAAGCATTATCCATTATGAGTGGCAATTCAGATCGCGATGAAAAGTGATTCATGTCCATCGAAACATAATCTGACATGGACAGCATTGGTCATTCACGACCACTGCAGCTACTGGTCAGTCCCCCGTCATTGATTTCTTTAAAAGGTTTATCGATGTATTATCTACAGTATACAGAAGCATCGCAAATGTGCACGCTGCTCGTTGCTCTGGGAGAGTTTTTAATTATTTCCACTTTGTTGGCATTCAGTTGCTCTGGCTACCAAAACCACACAAGGTAAAGGACCCACCCATTAATTACCGATCAAGTTAATTTCTGTTAAACAACCGAACACGTACATGTGTAGGAAAAAATATCGGGTCAACGTATCTCATTCATCCATAGCTTCGGGGCCAAATCATGCACGATAATGGAGATCCTCATGGTAAAGTTTCTCGATTTTCGGTGACCTTTTTTCATGGGTCGCACATAAAAAAGAAGTTTCGTGACAAATTTCCATACGACACAAAAGTTTAATAAAGTAAAATTTAAAAGCTATACGTTTTGTGGAATTGTTCTATTCTATTTTATTTCGCATTTAATCCATACCCTAGTTCTTTACAATTATTTTTGCCCAAATCTGAAATGCACAGCACCGAATCACAAAAACAATGATAGCTACATTATGTGATTCTCGAAGCGGATATTCATATTATGTCCAGCTCCAAATGTGCACTTAACCCTACTTGCTTTCAAGAAGTATACTTTTTCAGTATTTTTTTTTTGCTTTATTTTGCTTTCAACTTCAGCTTGAGACTACAGCAAACAAAAATATTATTTTAACGTATTTCGGTGGTTTTGCCGATAATCTGCATTTCGGAACGATCAACTGATTTTTTCTAAACAATGTGCATTTAAGTTACTTGTTCGCACTAAGAAACGCTGTAGGTATTTTGCTTCGTCCCATTAAGTATCGATTAGCCTGAAACAAAGCGAGTTTGTCCTCTAACTAGATCTATTATGGGTTTGCCAGATTTGCCAAAACCCCCTGTGTAAATTGTAATCTAATTTCGGCGAATAAAAACAAGTTGGCGCCGGTTCGGATTACGAGTGATGATGCGAAAGGTGGTAAATTTTACATGTGGCACAGCCGCCGAGCGCGCTGAATTAAGTTGCTACACTTAGGCCTGTTCAATTACATTTTATAGCACGTTGCGATTGGCTTCATCTTAGGTTTCAAAGATAACTTCCCAACATCTATAGGCCAGAGAAACATTTTAAAACTGATCAAAATAATAACGACTTTGTTACGGGTATGCCCACATTTATTGGAAGACTCTCCCATTTGGTGAAACAATATGGCGAGCATGTTTACAGTTCTAATTTTCTAAGCTAAGAAAAAAAAATGACTAGATTACTTTACAACACAAAAGGAACTCTTCTCTTTTTGCAGACATGTATTGCATATATAAGGTGTTATTTGAAGTAGGTGATTGGAAACGGAAATTTTACCTAATATTTGTAACATTAAGTCGTACAGCAAAGTTTTATAGAGGGTTGCTAAACTTTAGTGTTCATTTGAGTGTTGTAGATAAACAGTCATTGGAAATCACACTGCAGTTTTAAAAACATAGTTATGTTAACATGCGCATCTCATTATGCTGATTGTACATGTATGTTACCCCCTTCAGAAAGTTGCGAAATGAATGCAGACCATCACCTTTGCCGAGCGAAATTAAGTAAACTAATTTGCAGTTAATTAAATAGCAGCCAATAATTCAAGTCTGGCACGCAAGCAGCTTACAACTGCTTACACGGTATAACAATGCATTTGCAAAACTGACAAGAGCATGCAATTTTGGAAATAACTTTTTCCACTTTGATAAATCCCATTTCGTAAATCCTTTTCGAAGGTAATATAGGAAAATATGTATGGGCTCCTGTCCAACATATTCGCCAAGAGTTGACAATTTATTTAACGCAAGAGATTAAAAAATAAATCGCTGCAGTGTATACAATACTACAGTAACGTCAAAGATTTTCCAGTAAGCTCCATACACTGTACACGTACATGTACATGAAGAGCAACTAATTTACATAATGTATTCTGTAACGCAATTGCGTCAAAGTGCATATACATGTACATGTATTTTGCATGTTGAAACCTGACAGGAAACGCATTTTGTTTACTTCACAACGAAACCTAACGTTGTACTAAATTGTGAAGGAAGCAAGTTTGTAAATATCCAGAGGAATAAAAAGCCTGAATTTTAATGTCGATAAACCTAAGTGACGAGCGAATAAATTTGCTAATTTTAAGTGGAGTCCTGTGTACAGCCTGTCATTAGCATGCATCTAAGATAAACTTTAAATGCCTGGTCTCACAATCAACTTAAAATTAAATACACAGCAAACAACACGATTAGGTGAGCGTATGCTAATCAAACACTCAAACTTATTTGCATTCCTAAATGAGTGAAAATTACTTCCGAAAATCCTCGTCAGAGTTAAACGAGCTTTTGGTAGGTGGAAAAATCAAAATATAATCAAACCTACAGTCTGTTGGATACACGATGATAAACAAGACTTTCGCTAGCTTGAATTGTTTCAAAGAAGATTAACAACGAGTTTTGAAATCGCTGTAGTGTTTGAATCTTACATAATGTTCACGTGACATACTGTAATTCTTTCGTATAAAAATGAATTGTATACACATGTGCAATGTATAAATACACACACAATACATGTACGAACAGAACAAATCGTACAGTATAATAATTTTGATTACCATCTGCATAGAGAGATGTAACTTAGCGAGTACACAACGTATGTAATTTTTTATTGAAATGTTTTCGAAAAGTGAAAATTTTGAAATAATGGCTAGTATGTTTAGAAACAATGGGAGCTCAATCACGTCAATGACATTTATTTAGTAATTTCATAAGGATAATTAATTAAAACGATGATACACACACGTCTGTTAAACCCAAATCAGCTATAATTTCGGGCCAAGCCAGGCTAGGCTAAGCTAGGCTAGATCAATACAACTTTTATTAGAAGTAATTGAGAATTGCAGCCCTAATAGATCATCCGCAAATATACATCAGCACATTTAATGGTTTTCGTATGCGGAAAACGCCATTAGCAAACATTTCATGTCTACTGACGAATACGACCGTATACTCGGTCTCTAATAATACAGTAATTACAAGCCTACACATGAAAAGAATGAAATAATAGGACAGTGTCAGTATTATTGCGCAATAAAAAAATGTACACCTCCTGAAGCCAGAAATATACTGAAAGAAGTTTAGAATAAGGGCGTCTTAAGCATATTTTTGCACTTATAGTAATATTTTACAATTTGGAATTGAATTATTTAGGTCTGCATAAACAGAAAAACGTCCATCTGGAAAACAGCTGAGCTCCAAAATAATAATTAAACGCTGCCATTTTTTCACTGAAGCATCTAATGTGAGACATTGCCACATGGCTATAAAAAACCTAATACAGCTTAATGGTCATATGGTGCACTGTCTTTGCCATAAAAAGCGTTACAGTATATGCTATCCATTGTATGCCGTGAAAATAGTTTTAATTAATGAAATGGCTTCCTGTGGTAGCAGACGAAATAAAAATGCGTGGGATGGAGAAACAATGAATGTCATTTATGGGCTTAATTTGAGTAAATGACATGCAAACACGTCGGTTCACCCCCATTCATATTTGCTAATGAGTGGCAACAATGAAGAGGGGAAAAAACATTACAGCCATCAGGAGATACAGTCATAGCAAAGATATTTAGGCCTAGAAAAAAGCCATCTATAACTCGCTATAAACTACGCCTATCAATAACACTTAGATGCAAACTATAGAATAACTAAACCTTCGTAATATATTAAATCATGCATCTAAACCTGTTTAATACCTTTACTTTAATTGACTACACTTGTTCTAGGCTTCGGCAAGGGATGGCTTCGATTCCAGACTCCTCAAACCAAGCAAATTACTGAAAACAGCATGCTTTAAACATGCTTGACTTGAGATGAGCATGTGCCTCTAGTATGAGGCTGTATCTGATTTTAGCAAACTCAGATAGGTCCACCAAGGTCCATGCTGGTTTGTTATGAAATAGACTTCGAAGTGTTTTGCAGCATGTCAGCACAAGGTGAAAGACTAAGGCAGAGTTTGCAAAGCCACACGAAAGTGACGTGGTGTAAGGGAGTTTGAATCCGATATATAACAATAATATTTAAAGTTTTAAATAGCGGTGCGTAACTGTCATTTTGAGCACAAAATGAAAATAAGTAAACTGCCACATACAGTAGTTGGCCTATCAAAATATACTGGTCAGAGATCTGACAAAAGTCCAACGCAGATTATACTACATTTTGCATGGCAATCTATACACAAAAACTGCCATTACGACTAACTAAAAGTAAATATAAAAACTGAATAGTTAAGTGATGCCATGTACAATCAATGCAAGTATATGTCCAACAACAGTATACGGAACTAAAAACATATAAATGCTGTTGTATTTTTCTCTTAGGAGGTTCCATACAATGCTACGGTTTTTCCCTTACATGTATTTCACAGTTTCCTTTTAAACGTCACTTGTTTAAGCATAAATAACTACAGGCAGTTATTACGCGTTCGATTCATTCCTTTATAAACATCTTACTACTTCATTCGTTCTGATTTCAAAACAAGAAGACGTATAGTTGCGACAGTTTACCGGGCCATGGTGTGTAATGTATATGTATAAATTAAGATAAAAGATGGAGTGCCCAATAACCGAACTTAAATTATTTTATAGTTTTTGTAAAAATCTCGAATTGAAAATATCGGGCTGTAAATTGTGATTTTGGAACAGCGTACATACAAATAGGTCATCATTTATATGAAAATGCGAATACTGGTACGCGGTACTGATGGTATGAGCCATGTTAGTGAAGACGAATATAAAGGCCAAAACTTCTTAGGTCTTAAGAACACGTTCTAGGCCACACCATTTTTTTTCACCTTATTCTAAAGCAATGTATTGTACAATGCCCTGTTTGTTGATACTTTAAATTAAATATAAATTAATCGTGCAATTAAATTCAACAGTCTTACTCACCATCTGTTAGAGAATTCAAATAAAATTGGAGCCTTACCTAGAATAAAAAGATAAAATCTTGTTAATTTACAGTAAAATTTACATAGAATTGAGTATGCAATGAAATGGAAGCAATGATAGAAACTATAGTTTCATATAGAAAAAGTTGTGAATTCACACGTGGAACTTTAAATTTGTTATAGATTTCGTGTCATAATGAGCGAATGGCAAGATTAAGGTGACAGTTTGAGGCCATCATGCTATGACAGTGTCGAACCAGTGCAGCCAGTGTGAATAGTTGACGGCGGCGCAGGGACATCACATGAGTGAACAACGAGCATATAATGGCTGTCAGAAATTCAGGTCACAAAACTGAAGACATTTTCAATGCATTTTAAACCACTCAAAAGACCAGCGGCTGTGACATTTCTCGGAAACATGACCTCAGATCGCGTTTCATTTTAATTTAACGCTTATAAAACGATGCGCGTCAATCACTATTTTAATTGCACGTCGCATGGCAAGTTTCAGTTTGACCACCTATTATTTATTTACCAATTCGGTGACTATGGTAACCACCGACCGAGCTTTTGGCAACGCGAAAACACTTCTCGAGAACAAAAGCGTAATTGAGCAAATAAAAGATCAACACTCACAATCCCATAGGATTGGTTACAAGATTTAATTTTAGATTTTCAGGAAATTTCAACGCTGCATCTTCAAATACAACATTTTTTTCTCGGTCACCACACTCGGTATAGCTTATGCGTGATCCAAATGCATGATAGCAAATATAGACTAATAACCCATGCAGGTCAAAAGTCTGCAACAGTTGCGTCTTTACATTAATTCTAATATCTAAAGGGGTTAACCACGTTCAAGTATTACGTTCCCTTAAAGGGGGAAGAAGCTGCCAAATTATGACGGAAGATAACTTGAGGGAGGTGGTTTGCATGGCTAAAATCCATCATTTGTCTTTCTGCAAGAACATTCGCCAGCAACGTTTTTCTTCTGTTTGAAAATCACCACAACGTGAGAATGCTAAAACTACACATGGTATGGATTTATGCTTTATAAACTCACAAATGATACCAACAGGTAGTCAGTATTTTTGAAAGTAAATAGATAATACACCCTGTATAATGCATATAATCCAGGATGGTAAGACGTCTTCTTAAACTGAAGATGCACTTATTTGGTTGATGAATTTAAAGAAATCAATAATGGGAAAAAACACAGTCTTAGTGGATCTATGCGTGTAAAACTCTTCATTGAAACGTTTTTACTTAATCCAAAACTCTGTTGATCGTTGATAAAGCGTTCTTACAAGTAAGACTAGACATGTAGGGATTTTCCCTCACCATCTTGAAATCGTCACTGCGCTTCTACATCAACAAGGGCTTCTGCCAAGGAGTGCTAGGTGATCAATAGGGACCTCTACTATACACAACATAACATGTTGAAACGAAGGAATACATCCAGCAGGTACATTGTCAACATACACCCACATCAACACAGCCAGCACTCGCTAATGTCCTTCAGTGGTCATCACTCATGCGCCCTGGACTGCAGTTCTCCTTTTGAATTTTGATATTACTTCCGGTTGTTGTTTGTCAAGGCTTTCAGGTAATATTGTCGACGTATGGCACTGCAGCGGGAAAATACCGTACGCGGAGTTTTTTTTTAATGGACTAGTAGTTGCAACAAAAAAGGAATTCAATACAAAACAGTTTACAACAAAGGGGAAGGCAACAAGGTCCATTGAAAGCCAGAAGATGTTTGGTTAAGAACAGGAACCGTAAGACAATTTTAATTTCGTGTCTTAACGATGCCAACATGCTCAATATTACCAGTCAAAAGAGGATGAGTATATACAATGGTTGAATTCAACGTTATCCCTGGCCACAACGACCACCATATTCGAAAACCATAAGCCATGGTCACTGCTGGAGACTAGAGGTCAAAGGTACTATTCCAATCTCCAATATCCCCAATGCAACTCTAAAATTGTCAATTCCAAAATTCTGTTTAACATTCTACTGGTGAATATGTAATATATATGCAAGAGTAGTCCAGTCAAACAAGGAGTGACGTAGCATTGAAGGTCTCAAGAAACTTATTTAAATAGTTTCATCAAATTATCTAGTTTGCCACCATTTCAAAGTCTGCTCCATTTTTTTCGGTATCGTCACATTTTGTACAATGAAGTTTCCTATTGCAGAAGCAGTGACGTAGTAAACGCTCGTGTCAGGACACCCAATTTCCCAAAATGCACTGTGTCATCAGTCATTTTTCGAAATAAACCTCAACGCACCATGCTCGTCGCCTTTTATAAAAGTTTTGATTTAAATAAGAGTGAAAACGTGAATAAAGGCAAGCAGACTTGAGATTGCTCGGTCTGCGGCGGATTTACGTCATTACATGTTGGAAATTCTCATTTTGACATGCTTTTGAAACGAGAGATTCCTCGGGTCTCCTCTTTATGACCTCTCTTGCGATTCCCAGTTTACAACATTTCTGTATGCTAGTTTCCACGTTATAGCACAGGCATATCTGAAAATTTAAAAAGCTAAACGAAATGGGTTGTGTCGTTTCGTGAACGTTTTCCTTAATGTTTCATTCTACCATAAATGAAAGGAAAGATAATGGAGCGCCACTGTTTCCTGCTGCAGTCGTTTGATGGCGCTGATTACCATAATAGTTGCCAACTGGTTCATCGCATAAACATGGTACTTTCGTCTGATGTATTGCAAATTTTAACTTTCTTTTTTATAACCATATATTAATTACCCAAGTTAGGCTCAGTTTCTCAATTCGGATATAGCCCACAATCCCTACTCCAAATCTGCACAAAATCTTTACATCTCAACCCTATTTGTATAGCCCACAAGAACGACACCTATTCTAACTCTAGAAACGTCTTGTTTCGCAAAACTTGCAAAAATGCTTTTCGGACGATCCTCCCTTCGCAGGCCAATCTCCAACAACAAATTGATTCTTTCGGTCGGCTTTAGGCTTACTGCAGCGACATTTGTTGTTTCTTCATCGTTGTCAACTCTTGATGCTCCTCAATCCGTTTTGGCGTCACACAGCAGGCCCCCCAACGGACACTGTAACATTATAACGTGAATTTCTAAAGGTATTGATTGGAGCGTACGAAAGGAGGACCACCGCCATAATTACCACCCAGTGTTAAGTATATAATAATACAGCAGCCTTCAAACGAAAACGTAAGCTTAAAGGCTTCGTCATAAATTCTTAATGTCCTATTTTGAGTCGTAAACATTATTAATTCAAAACACTAGCTCAGCCGTAACGACCACCAATTAAAACTTGGCAAGAACAAATTATGAAGGATGTTGTCGACATTGTTTTTACGAATCCATTCCTCGCTATTGTCTCGCCCCATCATTTGCTCTCAATTTGTCGAGAAAAAATTCAGCGTTTTCTAATATTAAACGAGATGCAACAACTGTGCCTTGTCATTAATTCAATTCTAATATAAATACGATTTTTAATGGTAAAGATCCACGTGTTCATTTTATTCGCATTACAATGATAAAATCGAAAACTTGACTTTAAAATACGTAGTAACACCTTCGCCAACATTTTAAGGCACGCACCGCATGATCGAATAATTGACACCCTGTAGCTAATATAACATCGCGTGATTTTGGGACCCGCCTAAAATTGCCTGCATGTTTATCCGTAATAAAGAGCACCGAGAGTACTTAAGACATGTTGGAAATACAGGGTGATGATCTAGTTTGACCCTCATCATATAATTTTTTTTTGAAAAACTTCTAGTTGTAACGATCAACTTATGGAAAATGGCAAAAACCCTTAAAGTTGTCAACGTCACATATGTTCCTCAGGAAGTACCAGTAGGTGGCGCCGTAACCGCTGGAATCGAAAATGTTGTCTATGCATTGAAAAGCAAATGTGTTTTTAGGTACATCATTCCCCTGAATGTAGGCAATCACTGATAACAATGCAATGCACTGCTGCCAATGGGCGGGACTAAAAAATCAAATACATGAAATCAACTTTTAGTTCTTCTTGACACGTTCCTCAATCCAGAAACTGCCATTGGAAGCTTGCTGTTGGTCAGTCCATAGTTCGCCCAGTGGCCATTTCGGACTCGTTGATCTCAGCGAAAATCCATTCCCCAGCGCAGTAAGCCAACATCAATATAGATTACCTCCTAATTTAATAACGGTCTATCGGTGTAATTGACAACGTGTGCTTTTTGAGGGCTATTTCAAGCATGGTAATGGCCTCCACCGTGAAGCCTAACACGATTTGCTCCACTCCCTTCCGCCATTGGCGCAGTTGGAGAACGTTTTTTCACAACTTTTTTTTCCTCGTCGAATTTCAGCCCTTAGAGTTTGGCTCGTAAAACGAGCATCGGGCATTTTGCTCGTTGAAGTGCATTGAGTGTCGTAACCAGGTCTGTATCGAAACGCATTTGTGCTCCTCTCGTTGGTTCCCAAAATCGCCTTAAAACAACGTCTGTTTACTCACCTATGTTCCAATCGCGTTTGGTTACACGAACGATTGCCCCATTGCCATTTCTTCCGAGTTAGGTCCTCCGAATTGCCTCTTCTAGCAATTTGGGGAAGAAGCTCGTTTTAAGCATGCAACCGCACGACAATAACAGCTAGCTCAGCCTGGCTGCGACACTCGCCCAGAAAGATAACAGACCCGCAGGTTTGGCCATAAAATTGCTCATCTTTGAACTCGTAAAACACGTGGAAATTTTCGAGGAAAACGATATCGATCCTATGGTGCCGACACTCAAAAGTACCGTAACGAGGAATTTTACACCTTAAATGAGAGTTCGGATTTGCATCACCCTCATCGGCAGTGAGTGGGAGAACATGGGCATCCTGTGGACAAGCAATAGGACATTAAGAACAATGTAAGACTGAACCCACGTGATAATGTCCATACAGTTTCATTGATAAACCAAAGGAGTTATTGGAAGCAATGGAATCTGCTAATGGGACTAACACGACCTAGCGTAAAAAGAAATTGGAATTAATGAGAGCTCACTTTGTATGTCCCATAACTGAAGGATTCAACAGACCGATAATGGAATTCCGTGAAATTCCAAACTGTTTGAGAAATCGTAGCTTTTTCGCACTGTCTGTAAACAACTGCGCTATTTGTATTTAGTGCATGTCACAGGAGTGACACATGGCGAGAGGAATTCAGGCACCCGTACAAAACACTATAACTACACAGAAACTGTAAGATTACAGCGTAGAAGAAAAATTCATTCGTAAAAATAAACAATAAAGTGTTAAGGAAATGTTTATGATATTGAAAATGTCGCTTTTAAGCAGTTCGTGGAACAGTAAACACAACAAGCGTCTACGCTAAGAAGAGCATGTATGATGAAATCTTAGGGCTTTGCATTTTAAGAACATAAAAGATAGCGAGTTCATAACGCTGTTCATAATAGGTTTTGCATTTCCGTCTATTGTTTGAATTTTTAAGAAAAGCTTTGTAACTTATCTCGTGCAGCTTCCAGAGGGAGCTATTACATTATGGGTACCGGAAGTTGCAGTTATCGCCTTTTCTTGTTGGTCGTATTACGGATTATTTTATTACGACTAAGGCTAATAGCGGAGGTTCCGTCTTACAAATTACAGATTAAGACAAATTTCACGTCATAAAACCAGCATTCGTGTGAAACAGACTTTTTAATTTAATATGATTCTGTCTTTAATCTTGTATGCTATCCTCAAAACTATAAATGCTCATTCCTCGAGTTTAAAGTGGGTAAAATTTCTACAATGTACTTAAACGGCATGTTTTAAATATGAAGCATCACTATCAAACATCAATATCAGAATATCAGCAGTCTACAGAAGTGTTCGTATAAAATAACTAATGACTGCGCATATGTTCATAAAGGTTCCTAGGTCACAACACCACTCAATACTGCATGCGAATTCACGCTACTGTTCATTTTGCATACAATAATTTACTAAGTACATAACCCTACACAGAATTTGAAGGAATAGCGAATTTATTAGCCAAAGTCACGAAAACGACTGATAATAAACAGAAATTTGAGGACATTAAATAACTTATGAAGGTATTTAATAACCGAGCTTTCAAAATACACACGAAACAAAATTTACGCTAATGTGCACGTATTTCAGAAATATTGAAACCAAATTACTCATAACTTCTTCCGGAATTTCATAAAGGGAACTAACTGCTCGGTTAATATTAGCAAAAAAATGCATGGATTTTTGCGAGATAAAATTTCATATAACAAAAAAATGAAATTAAAAGTAAACAAACGTTACTCATGAGTCAAACAAGGTGAAATCATGATTAAGCAAGATACAAAATCATAAAATTTTTATAAATCCTTTGAACTGTAAAACGATTTTATATGCTTTACGAAATCTTGCTCTTTATAAGAATATTTTACACGTGTATTTACCATCAAAATAAATGTCATTTGCACATTTCTTATCGTAAGGGACTAGTTGCGATATAGAAGTCCTCCACTAAAAAGAAATAGTTTCCTATAAAAGTAAGCTCATAGTTCCGATAGGTGAAATTTATGGTCTGTTTTATTTCAATAATTCTGCAAGGGCTAGAAGTTTTGGCAAATGTTCTACAGTTGAATTTTATGATGCAGTTTCCTGCACCCATCCCAGCCACAGTATCTATTGGGGTTATGCCGTAACTAAAATATTTAGATAGAACAATCCATTTTCATAAATCTAGTCTGGTTTTCATATCTGATATATAGAAATCCTCGAAATTCCACTGCTATATAAGCTAATATTTCGAGCCCATAAAGTAGAAACCATGACACTAGTTTAAATCGGGCTCCTATTTGAACGACTTAAATTTGACGTTTCAAGAACGAGAACAACTCAGAAAAATATCGTTTTCTCTAATATCGTTTCTCAGGAACTTGGCTGCGTTTTATTTTTATTTTTATCGCATCTGCTGCTGCGTATTTATTACGCCGTTTCTTTCCCAAGCATTTTGAACAAAAAGTTAAATACAATAAAGTTGGACCGAGATAAAACAAAAAGACTAGATCAGATTTATGAACTTAAGGATATAAGCTCGTATGTGCAGTTGAGAACTGTAGTCAAAAAGTGGTAAAATGCGACATATACACATTATTTACTGTATGCAAAATTAAAAATTAAACGTTGTTTCGCATATAAATTCTCGTGCTTCAATATGATAGTTTTACACTTCATGGATGATGATGATGTTTAGTGTGTTAATTAATGCACAGGCATACGGTTGTTAACTATCTGAACATGAAAAAAACCTTTTTGTGCAAACAAAAATAATTGTGTAAATTATCTGATAAATAAAACTGATCAAATTGCTCAAAAATCATCCATCATAATTATGAGATGACTGAATCAAATATAAAGAAAAATGGTTATACAGTAGTATAATTACCGATGGAACAAATTATCCAACGTTATTTTGATATTGTGGCCCAGCTTCTCATTGATAACTCTGGATGGGAATTGAACCTATCAAATCTGTTCGAAATACCTTTAGAATGAAACAAATGTTTATTAAGTTTTTTAATACCTTTCATTTCACAAGTTAATGTCATTGTTTCTAGCATAATGTGCACTGTTTCTCCCTTGTTTTGCCATGAAGTGCTGATTAAGAAGACGTGTTTTTTACGTGCATTTTTACATGAAAAGGAAAAGTAATTTGCTTCATCCATCAAGGTATGATAACTTGCTTTCAAGAAGTAATAGTGCCTTCAAATTCAGCATCCAATATGCGAGGGGATTTGATGACACATAGAAAAACACGTTCAAGAAGCCCGCGCAAAAGTACAATAACAGATGTGCGACTGATAAATGATATGGAAACGAATAATTTAATGTCTGCCATCGACAGAACGAAACCTGGTTCCCCAAACTGAATACTCGGAGGTATTTCGGTTGATCATTTCTAGCGTGGTTTAGGCCTTGCAGAACAATGATATGTGCTCGATAGGGCCGCTATCTATCTTTCAAAATGATTAAAACGATGAGGAAATGATATTCACTTTTAGCGAGCATTTATCGTTAAGACCTTCTACACGCTGAAATTCAGTCATTTTCCAGTTTGCATAAAAGATAAAGTCTAGAGAGCAGTTTCAATAAGATTTCGGCAGTAAATAAATTAACGGATGAGAGGGGAAAAAATGCATATATAGAAAATCAAGATAGCGCCGCCGACAGAAGGCTGAGATCCACGAGAAACCCTATTTGCATATAATGCGTTGGGGGGCATATTAAGACGATGACAAGGTTTACAAGAAATAAAAAAATGCACGGACGTGAACATCAAGCGTGATACCTCATTAATGTAAATTAGTAATAGTGCGGATCGTTCAACAAAGAGGCTAGAATGTCTTTTGTGCATTAATTAAGTTTACAAACACACAATAGGCATGGTGGAGTAGGAGAGTTACTCGGTTACCAGAAAGACCGAAGAAAAATACACCAAACATCGGAACATTTTATGAATATGTTTCAAAGAGTGGCCTACGAACACAATGTCTCTCACTCGCTAGTATCAATGAACTAAGCCCGGGTCTACTTATCGCCAAAGAGGATTGTCACTGCTAAGTCTATCGAGTCATGCAACAAGAGATTCTTGGCTTCAATTATTCGCCAGGGAACAAGCCGCAAACTACAAGAGCACGAGCAGAATGCACGCCATCGAAATTTCGCACAATTGAAGAAAAAGCAAAGAGAAAATCGGTTAACGCCGTTTTGGCAGGCAAATTGTGGCCTTTAGAGTGACTAATTATAGGTGCTGATACCATGCTATTAATGTCAATTGAATGCAAACGACTGTCTGATGGCGCATCTCAGCAAGCCATCCTTTCAAATTCATCAGATAAAAGTGACGAGTTGCATTCACTCCAGATTTGTATTTACACATAAGTGAAGTAATTGGTATCATAAGAAGTCAGACTAGCAACAGAACAGCTTTACCAAGACACTCGACCCGCAAAGTACAGTACAGAGTGATGTGCATGGTGTTGAAATTAATTTTAAAAATGAAATAATAGTCCAGAATCTTCCCTGTAGCTAAGTGAGTTGTCAGTAAACAACGAGGACAAGTTCACAAAGAAATTCCAAAGAACTTTAGACCAAAACTGAAAGCAGGATAAAAGCATGTTATTTGCTCTCATAAATAAATAAAAAGACAGAAAGAGCTAGTATGCCTGTGGCGGAAAACACGAATACCAAAAATGGCATTCAGTCATAACCCTGCAAAGGTTTTGAATATACTGTAATTGCACTACATCAATGCTGAAATTATTTAAGTGTAGTTTTGCGACATTGTTTCAGAAAAGCATCCTGATCATTAAGGTGCAATTATGCCTCGACTCCGATGTACAATTATACAATAACCGTGGCATATATGAAAAGTTGGCGTGCTTTACTGTGTGACTAATGACCAGCATATAGCATGACAATGAACATAGGTGGTTTAAGATGAATAAAGAAAGATTCCTTAATTAAACGTAGAAAGCGAGTGATCTTTTGTACATGCTTCAAGGATAGAGACGCAAACGCTCATTCTGCCCTGTCAGGAGAAAAAAACCTGGAATTACTAAAGTGCCTCTAATTATTAGGTTGCGGGAAAATGCTTTCCAACGATTTTTTCAGAGAGCTAAGTAACTTGTCTCTGATGGCAAAAGTTGGTCTTAGTTATGGACTATTAACACGAGGCATCATCCACATTATACCAGTATACATTTTTATACATAGGATGCATCCACACAAAGTGGTCGTCATAACAATTAAGGTCAGACCCCACAAATTTGATAAGGTTTTATACTAGAATGATTGAAACAACCATGCCGAGCATTTTGATCTTAATGATTATTTTTTATATTCATTGTGGAATACTTAGAAACTATTTTGAAATAAATACGAAGCATCGAAAATAGACAATGTACTAGAGTTTTAAACTTTCACTGTTGGGATACATGTATATGCAGTTAATAGAGCACTAAATGATATTGGTATCAATGCACCTTCAAGTCTGACAGTTTTGAGTTCCTCATAACAGAGAAGCGGTCAGGAATTTTAAATATCAAAATTTGGCAAATTGAGATTTCCCGAACAGTCTTCGCATTATGTATTAAAGATAAATTGACATTTCGGATGTCGAGACAACATCGTCAAGTTATTTTTATTTTTGTCTAGAATTAATGGAAGGTCTACGAATGTAGTAGATTGTATTTTAACGTCACGTTTAACAAGAAATGCATGTACAGAAAGTAATAAATTTTGTTCTAACGTACGGTTTGCCGTTTAGTCTTTCTACGAAATCCACAATGTTAGAACATGTATGACTGGTTATCTAAAAAAAATGTAGGGACGATAAGGGTCTTAATAAAACTAGCCTACACGTCTACGGAGTAAAATTAAAAGAATCGATTTAAGTAGAAATTCTACGAAATGATTTAAAAAAGAAATAGGGGTCAGGAAAACCATAGCTATGTCAGAAAGTATTACACGAGCCGTAATTCGTTCATGTTTTGAAAGCTCCCCTGTTATGTAGTTTCCGACGTTTCTGTGGTAGCAAAAACTAAGAATGGTAGCTTGGTTGATGAGAAAGTCAAAAATGGTGCTTGTAGATATTTGAAAGATAGTGGTAGATCATGACGTAGGATTTTGAACCGATTTCATCTTAAATCTGTTTACTAAACTTTATGACAGTAAAGTCATACCGATCCTCTGACGTTGATGACATTGAACAAGGGATTGTCTCATGATAAAGATTTATCAAAATGCAAGACTCACAAAACTGACGGCACATATCGAAAATCCCTTGATTCAAAAACACATTACTGGTTTCTATAGTGTCAGAACTGTGCAGACAAACCAATTAATCGAGTTGTTTCCACGCATGTACATGTATAGTTTACGTGGAAAAAATTCAGAATAGCAGTCAGAAATTGTTTTAAAAATTGAAACACTTTGGTCTCAAATAATATTGAAATCATAAAATAGAACATCCCATGCACTTTCGTGATTAGTCTTTAAAGCCATATTTATAAAACATTAAGAAAAAGTCATTGGTTTGTTAAACATATTGGATATGGTGGCTTAAATTGAAATAGGGATAAAAGTCTCAAGTAAAAAAAGTCAAGACCATCCATTACGTAATGAGAAAAAGCAAAATAATTGACTGTAGATATACCAGCAGATTCGAATATAAAGCTTTCAAGGAAATTAAATTCAATCGAGCATATACAAATTCATTTGTTTTAGGTTATAGGATTCATATGGATTGGTCGAGCATAAGATACTTAGAAATAAACTTGTCACATGTACATGTACATTTACCGGGTCCATCATAATACTTGACAGCGGAAAAATAATTTGAAAATTTTGTAGGATATGAGATAAAAGGGCAGTAGAATGCGCTCGGTTCTTCAAGATAGCGAAACCCCATTTCTACAGATTTTATGTTTCCAAAAGAGCATTTTGAAGATTCACGTATCAACCAGAAAGAAAATGTCTCGTGTATCCAACAAGCGTACCCCTACGGTCAGCTGCGATGGCCAACCAACAACAACAATAGAGTTAATGAATAAGGGATGGTAGCAGCCTGTTGGTGAGAATGTTTTCTCTATAGACTGCCTGAACGAAGCATTTTGCTGTCATCACTACAGGCAAAAAACGCAGAAATAAGTCAATAATTTCCTAGTTTTGGCTTCAGCGAGATGTAATTCGTACGAATGAAAAAAGGGCCATCATCCACATACACGTATAAACACGAACATTGATAAGCAGAGAAAAAGGATGGTAGAAAAAACCGTTAATAAATGTGGTCTGTAAGTGACAATGCCAGCTTTCGAGAATGTTATCTTCTCAGCGAATTAAACATCAAAGTCTGCTGTTTTCTATATCATTCAGCAAAAGCTTTCAAGCAACTAAAATCTCTCGCCAAACTTGACAAACCGACAGAAAACGCAAGGGCAATTTGGCACAATATGGCATCACCTCTTGCACTGGTGTTAAAGCGACAAATTAAGATAAAATTATCAACAAGCAAAATTTGAAAGAAATCAGCACGACTTTTCTCTATCTACAAAGCACAGTAATCAATGGATTGTTGAGTTAAGCTTATGTACAAATGGTCCATAGGCGTAACTATGGGAGGGATTTATGTTTTGGATCCACCAGAAGATTGAAGAATCCAAAGATATCTATTTGAACAACGAATTCAAAATCAGAGATCAATGAGAAAAAGAACAAAATAACAAAATACTGAATAAGAAAAAAATGTTTTCAGATCACCACTCAGAACATGGAATATGTACTCCTATGGATTCAACCATAGGAGTGCACATTGGTTCCATTTGCAACAACAATGTACCGTATAATTTGTAACATCTTTCCGACTTTCCCTGTATTTAACGTATTTAAATGTTCATATGTTTGAGTGACAATGATTTATATCTACTTTTTATAAACAATTTCATCTACATGTACTACTGTTACTGTTTAACGTACACCCAAAGCTTAGTAGCAATATACATTGTACATGTATAGGCAACATAACAAGTATTATATCGCCTAACAAATGACCATTTTTGTGGTGGTAGAGGTGTGTGGTTTTTTTGGGCACAATGCCTTAAAGGCAAAATACTGTAACCTTTGCAAGTACCTACAATTTCTAATTTGCGAGCAAGCACATGTATATTTTTCTTCAAAGGAAGGCTGTTACACATCACCATTCAGTTCACACTCACGCATCACCCTGTACTGAATTATCTACATTCTTCTATTTGAGAATGGATCCTACCAGTATAAGTAAGTATTATCTGCATGTATCGTATTGTAAAGCTCTTCTTCAGTGTAATAGTCTCGCACGACAAAAAATATTCGCTGCCAGATCCAAAGCCAGTGATTTGTCTATCATATTCAGAAAATTCGCGGGGTTCCCTTTTAATGTTGCAATCTGTTACGTTGTGGAGACATTTCCAGGCATCCATCAAATCTCAGAGAAAGAAACATCCAGCGCAAAAAGAAAAAGCATATATCGTGAATTTGCGCAGTTTTTGAAGAGGGTGATTTACTTAGCGCGATGACCCTTGGGCACAAGCCAGATGTAATTATAGGACGCTTATTGCGTTGGATTACAACATGAACATTGGCATCGAAATAACACGATTGGGAATGGATGAAATGAAACCACAATCATACGTGGGTAACCCTACCATTCAAACAATATCGAGAAACGTCGCCAGTTGGGCATATAAATTTACTGGAAAAATAGGAATTGGTAATAAAAGAATAGAAAAAAAGCAGCAGAATTTTATGCATCACAAATAGTGGAATCGTATTATCTAGGTTAAGATTATCAAACGTCTGCCAAAATTAAAAACAATCTCCTGGGTTCAGTAACAAATGCCATTTTTTCACCATTATATTTCCAATGTTTCCTAATGAAGTTCATCAATGCCATAGTATGCATAAACAATTTGAAGACTGAAATCATTTTCAAATTGACGAATTAAATATCGAATAGATAAAACGAAAATATATGGGCGTATTAACATTGGAAGACAATCCAATGTTGAACTTCATATTAAAGTAATTATTCACTTTGCCATATACGACTCAAATACAGGGTTAACCTGTGCTATAAATACAACTAACCAAGCACGTAAAATTAAAAAACAGGAACACGTACAGAAGCTCAGGAATTTCCTAAGATGGATTAATACAACGATGAACTCATTAGAAAGCAATACAGAATTAAATTCTCGGTAGACAAAACTTCGCAGATTAACAACTCTGGAATCCCAGTTTTTCCCATTTAACTTTGTTTACTTCTAAATTGGCGCCCATTGGTCAACCAACAACAACGTTACTGTCACGTACTGAAGCGTTTTGCTGTCGCGACTGGCTAACAATTCTCACGAATCAATTTCTTTTATTTCGTCTTCGTGGCCTACACTTCACCGAATGAAGAAGCGCAAGAAAAATCGCATTTAATTTCTACTTCGGATTACCAGGCCAGAAAGAGAGAAAGCATGCAATTAACGTCTAGCAGATGTTGAAACAAAAAAGCCTTCGATCGAAAAAAGCTACTTGTTCGGTGAGATTAAAGACTAATTAGTCTACAAAGGAGAGTTTGGTTTGAATTTAGTGACCAGGAAAATTTATGAAGAACTTAACGAGATATTTCGCACTAGAATTCGTAATATAACGCCCAGAAAACGGAATTTTGTGAGGGAATGCACTACATCACCCAAAAGGACAGATTGCTAAAGAGGGTGCGTAATAAGGCATAAATAAAATATCAAGAAAAATAATATAAACACTAGTTCACTTTCTTGAAAAAAAAGCAGATATCAAATTTCAGATATCAAATTCAAAACCTATCTGTGTTTTGCGAAACCATTCATTTGACCATAGTTTTAAATGAGCTGCATATTTAGTTATTTCAAAGATTCGTACATACAATAAACAGTCAATTATCGGCACCCGACGCTTAATAAACAGGACACCCATTAGGTATTGCATTCATTGCAAAAACCAATAAAAAGCCTCCAATAACAAGATATGCACTCGAGCGTATTTTAAACAAAGCCATACATGTAGGTCCGTGTATGTGAACTGGAAGAAACGATTTGCCTAATTCAATTTAGGCTTGATATAACAGACTGGAATAAGACTACTTTATTAGAAATACGACGATGTTAGCAGGGATCTGTGAAAACCTGTGATGAATTTTCTGAACTTCAGTATAGATTACGTACGTAAACATAGAAAGCTATCAATGTTCGCAAATAATAAATTAAAGATTTAAATGTCATATAAAAGCAAAATACAATTTAGGATGTACACGTGCTGAGGAAATCGACCCTCGCCAAAAGCGCTCAAAATATGTACCTTTGAACTCCACTTTTTTTTTTGGCAAGAATGATACCTATCCTAGTTTACGAAACGTAGGCCTATCTATTTTATTTATTTTCGTTTCTTACTTTCACGTTTTTTTGGGCCCGACCAACCTAACCTAAACAAAAAACTTACTTAAATTATTCAGCTGCACCCTAGATAGGGCAATCACTGCTTGCCTACGAGCCATTAGGAGAAATCCATAGTAGGACAAAACTTTTTCTAATTTGCAACACAACATACATGTACAGTGTATCTACAGTATATTAACTACTGAATGAGTGGAGTTGAAACACAGAAAGCTCCTTTTTCGGAGCAAGCTATAAGTCTTTGTATAGCCGAACATTTGCTCCGAGACAAAGGTGGTAGCAAGAAAAGTAAATCAATATAAAGTGCAGGTTGCCCATATCTCCCTTGCATTTTTCAAAATTCTTAGAAGAAATGCTAAATTAAGGAGAGCGGATGCAAGGGGGTCTCAGGGCACAAATGTACAGGTGCATATGCAGTATAAGAACTTTTAACGTCGTATCTACAGTATGCCCTAACCATTTTCTTTGCTCTGGATTAATTACAATTCTGAATGCGAGTCGTATCTGCTGTATGCCCTAACCATTTTCTTTCCACTAGTTTAGGTAAACATTACCTATTTGAAACAAGAGGATGACTACGTTCTTTGTCTGGATTAATCGCTAGACAATTCTCAGCTGTCACTGTGCTTCATTTCATTTAGTATGGTCAATCTTTGAAGAACTTGACGTAGATTATTTTTTAATACTTAACGGGGATTTAAATTTCACAAATACACATTTTAAGCATCCCTTAACACCGTAATGAATCTCGCAAGATTTTCTCTTTTTTCCTATAGGTGACTACTATAACGTGTTGCAGCAACTTTTAATTGGACTTAATAGACGATTAAGTCCATTTTAGTTGAAGCGAAAACGTCTTAAAGTAAACCAGTTATGACAGATTGCCCAACTAGGAGTTTGGTGCAATCTGCAATCAGCGTGTATAACAATAAATGAACATTTTGGAATGCGGAAGGATGAAGGGCTAATCAGCATCGCTTGTAAATTTCGAAATTAAGCTAATTTATATCAAATTAGCAGGCTTTCGCCTGTGGTTTAGGACTGACACTGAATATTGGGAAAAGGACTGGCAATTTTCAGTAATTACACGCAATTAAAATACTGTAGGTATGGATTTTACGACAACTGCACGGGCCTGCGTGCATATTTTAACAAAAAAAAAATAATTTATGACATGCAGTTATTCAATTGTACGTGAAAATGTAATTTGCGTATCTAATAAGCAATCTAACAACGGTGAAATTGTTAACATACACAAAGGCGAACTGGGCCGAGTTTTTGACTATAATTATCGTTAAATAGTAAATCACCAAGCGGTACATAAAAGTTATTTGCGGTTTCCGAAGAATCGGCAGATGTGTCCTTTCAGAAATAATTTCGAGCTATTACAAAGCGATTTACCGACTTGCATATCCTGTAAATTAAAAATTTTTTTAGTTGTGTGACTGATGTATGACTGTGATACACAAGTGAATACAATGCTGTATGTATACATCCTGTCATTCCTGCCACTTCCAATTCCATTATGAAATAGGATTTTAGTTAGCTACAAGTCTATTGAAAATACGTGTATTTGGAGAGGTACAGACGTATGCACCACTCCGTAGATACCTGCCAATCCAAATACAAGAACGCATAAAGTAATTCTCTTAAAAAATTGTACAAGTATACGACTTTCTTCACAACCCCACACTATTTAATAAATAATCGGATATGCTCGTCTTTTCAAGAACGTCGCATTCTTATTGATTTTTTAAACATGTTGTGCCTTTGTCGAGGTGAAAATCTCCATAAACGTGCAGACAATATTAAGATGCAATATATCAAAAGACTTAAACGAAGTATTTAGTCTCTCGATTCACACAAATGGAAACATCATTGGATTAAATGTAGGATACTTGAGACAATCTGAAACGCTGTTGCATGTTGATTTGAGATTAGAAAAGGGATTAAGTTCCTCTTCAAATTATCAATAATGTCATAACAACCATACACGCAGCAACGACGTTTTTTGGTTGTCTGCACTGAAATATTAATATCATATTGGCAGTACATACTTTTGTAATTGTAGAATTTTTCGACCATATTTTATTTAACAGACTTAATTTGAAAAGAAGAATCCCTTGACTATAGCTTAAGCGCTCAGAATACAATAAAGGAATATTTTTTGTACATGGAAAGCCACAATCATGTACAGCAGTTGATGCCATTAGAAGAAGGGCACATCTTATGTAACGAATAATTACATAGGGCTGTCTGTCTGCATGCCTTTGTTTGCTGCCAGCTAAATGGAAAATAATGATTTTTTTCATTCCCTCCAATTTTATCCCTCGGTATTGAAACTATGACAAAGTTTGGGGTCGCTTTTCTTCCCATATAACGTACTTAACAAATGCATAAAGCATACATTTCGACATGGCAAAGTACTTAAGACTTTCCCTTTTTTTCAACAAATGCGTGCAAACACACGCAGGAAGCTTCGCCGAATTCATAATGCAACAGAAAAACCAATCAATTTCACATCGGATTCGTCCTCGCACAATATTTCATGAAAAATGGGGGGGGCAAATAACTGAAACAATAGCGCGAAGATGTCATCGGAAATATTTCTGACAATTTGATTGCATTTAACGCTTACGGGCAAATAATTCTTTGACTGTAGACCTAGCAATTAAATCGCAAAATTGGAAACGTTTACTGAACAAGCAGATTGCACTTAAGTCTTCCGCCTAAATCACGCTATATTTCGTGCTTACAGTTTGTAACATTAAAAAAAATTGTGGTTATCATTAGTTGACAACAAGTAAACTTTGGAACAGCTTACCTGTATTATAGACTATGCCACGGAGACATGGTTGGCTTTCCATAAGAGCATTTTCTTTAGATTGAAACATGAAAGGGTCAAAAGTACTCACCCTAATGGAAAATTGATTAAATGGTTGATGTAACTACGTGCAACCACAGTTTGCAGTTTAACAGGCCACAATTTAGCAAACATACACTGCCAGCATATAATCATGCCTATAATCCATGCCTTCGGCTCATTTTTAATACTTTCTCTTATAAGCTTCCAAAATGAAAGATCGCCATATACTGTGTGTAATGCAGCGTTTCTTATTGATTAATTGACTTTTTCTTCAGTCTGACTTTAATACTGATTCTAACAGAACTCTTTTAGAAATGTTCTTGAGTTTGAATTAAATTATAAATGCAATACACTCAGACGTTATCACAAAAATTACTGAAAGCATATCCCAATAGTTGATTACGTTTTGTAACTTGCATTCAGCAGTATGAAGTATGAATTGATAGTATTAAATATGTGGATTACACGCTGAACAATTTTTTGTTATATTTCTCAAAGATCATTTTAGTGTATGGTGTTCATGCAGTGTCTGTATCCATGGTTAAATGTACCGTATAGCACTAATTGTAAGAAACGATAGCAAGGTAGCTATAACAAGGGTTGATGAATTACAGCTCAATTGGTCAACACGTAGTCGTGTTTTTGAACAAACCATGCGTTCAACTGAAACCCTAAGAAGGTGTGTCCCACGTACAATAGCGTTTGTATTCTCGCCTTTTATGACAGTAAAGCCCACCATGATGGATAGCAAGCCAGCCTAGAAACACAAATATTGGCATATTTCTCTGCGCTTTTGGCATTACTATGATATTTATAACAACGTGCTGTAATTCTCACTCTGGCCTTGTGTGCAACGGATGGAAAGTCGAAATAGGTTATCCGAACAAAACCAAAATTTAAAAAATAATAAATAAAAAAACAGCATTATAGGATTCACGTTATGACATATAGTATTATATGGTGACTGAGCCATTGCTCCCAACAGACCAATGCAATGAGCAGTTTATCCCAAAAACGAAGATTTTGCCAGACACATCAAAAATGCGAGAAAGTTTCTTAACCTTTGTTGATATTGCGATTCGCACGACTGCGGCTTCTTAAACATTGTTAATATTCTACCAGTTCATGTTATATTGCAAAACACATGTACACTGTATTTTACATAATAGATGGCATAGACAGTGCATGTCATTTCGCCATAAAATGCGTACATTCGCTTCAATATTCAAAATGCATATGCATTTTAAGTGCGTTCCGGATGCTTTTATGCCCGGAGTCGGGGTGGGGTCAAAACTCATGAAACGAGGTTTTAAATATTTTGGGAAACCAGGAAACCTTCAATTCTTCATCCATCATTTTTGCAAGGATGTTGATTGTCATAAAACATGTAGTAAAAGTGCATTTAAAAACATGCCAGTGATCGTGCGCCGAATGTTCAAACCCCAACAATCCGTCTATATGAAAAAGTCATAAAAATGCACAATCTATGGGGCTACGACTTTATGTACACATAGCATAAGCTAAGCTCGCACCGTTCGACTCGTGTTTTCTCCCCCCTCATAAACGATACACAAATTGCGATTTGTACATTCTTGGGAAGGAATATTTCTCGGAGGATAAAACACAAGCTGATGCCCTACCCTATCATAGTACTAACGACAAAATAAACTCGCCATTAAGGCGATAGGTTGCGAAAAATAGCACGATTTCAAATCCAAATTAATATAGGCTGAGCATAATTCTTTGGTTTTGCAATGCTGACCATAATTCTTTGCTTTTGCAATGCTGAACATCTGGTTGTTCGCTTTTCTTTTAATTTTATACCAGGAAAAAAACAGCCCTAGGTGTCAAACCTCGTGCATTGAAGCTGCGTCTCCTTTCATTTTTTTAACTTCAGTGTTTGTGGATGGCACCTTGGTAGCTTTCAAAAAATTCTTGAGTATTGTATATAGTAAGGCTACAAGTAACTCCATGCAGTATTGTACTTTTATCTTTCAGGGACTTGAACTTTTCATGACATACCGTATAATGTAGTTATATAAATCATGTAAAATGTACAATGGTTACATGATACATTTTAGAATCACAAAACAGTATAGGTGTAGTAGCGAAACAGTTTAAGAATTTAAAAGAAATTTGTGAGGATAATTCAAAACAAATTGTACATGTATATCTACGCACGTGTTTGCAATAAGCTTGCACATTATTTTAAAATCGTATTTATTCATGGTGGCTGACGTAGATGCACTGTACCTACACTAACGTCATTAGAAATCATTACTCATGTTTTAGGGACACCACAGTGAATTGATTTAATCCCATAAACTGAACATTGTGAACAAAAACTCAAATCAATAAAGTCGAATGTTTTTCTTATAGAGATAAAGCACATTCCACTTCAGTATTTGAATCAGTAACAAAGGCAAGTTGTATGAACCTTTGATCAATACGATTTTTCCGTTTATAAGTACGTCTAGCTAGCTGTAGAATCCAGACAAGGTTAGTCAGACAAAAATCACATTTATTGACAGTCAATTTTGTGAGCAAATATCTAATAGTATGAGATCAATAGAGCAAATATTTGCGCGCGGTTGGCTCTAAGAGTGGTGTACTAAAGCATTTTCCACATTTCCCTGCCATAATTGGAGAATTAATTTCAAAAAATGGTTGAACAGAAACTTTTTTTTAGAATTTGTTGGATATTAGGCGGATTCCAAACAGGTATTTTCTCGGCGTTGAATATGTTTTGAAGATTTTCACCATCAGTAAACATCGAATAAACCCAATGGCATCCAGTACCTCGTATGTTCAAACAAAAATGACAGCAGTGTCCAACATGTAACCACTCTTATGTTTTGTTGACTCAATAAGAACGAAACAAGAAAGGAGTTTCACGGCGATAACTCCTTAAGAACAATCAAATATCTGCTTTTTGCCTTAAACAAAATGGAATAAAAAAGACGCTAGGTTCAATCAGACACAATAGACACGCTCGTCATAAAAGTTTGCGCTTCGATCAGCGCAAAAAATAACTGGAAATGTAATGGCAAACTGAAGATGGAGAAAATATTGTCCCATAACAGAAACGATATTTGTTCTGGCCTTAAATCGCAATAAAATTGTGACTTTATATGATATTGATTGATTTTTCCATTGCAAGAGACAGCACTGTAAAAGTTTTAAGTGTATGGGTAATAAAAGTTTATTCTTGTCATCCAGTAGGTACTTAAATTGTCGATATACACGAATTCTTAAAATGCAAGATATAATCATATTTAAATTTGTAATAATTCGTTCATAATAATGAACGCAATTTTTTTCTCTTCGTGGAGTAACGATCACGGTTTATTGCGACTATGATTTTTCAGATTAAAATTAAATTAAGGGTATCGATAAATTTATTTATTAATAGAAGTACGCATTCGTATATTCTTAAATGTTGAACAAACGGCATTCGTTGCATTTTTATATGAAGAAATGTCATTGAATGCAAAATGTACAAATCTGATTTAATAAAATAGAAAAATTATGTTGCTGATGTTCTTAGCAAGTAAGTGACAGGTTGATAAAGAGTTAATTTGCCTTTGAAAACACTTCGTTAAAGACTAAAGGAATACCAGTTTGAAGTTTTTGCTTTTTGAAAAATTCGAAACTTTCATATAACAAAATAAATAATGCGGAAAGTTTTTGGCAAAATGTTGATAAGAAGTAGACAGTGCACGGATTTCCTTAATAAAACGAAAATATTTTAAGGCTAGATTTAAAGATGGGATGACTTGACATTTAAAGTGAAAATTTGCTGCATGTGTATAAAACTATTCTGAAAGCAGCGCATGAGTTACAGCTTAAGGGCATCTCCAAAACAATTGCTGATATATCCTTCTTCCTTTCAGCAACGATAAGGAAGACTGGAATAAATTTAAACTTTCGCAATATTCAGTTCAACTTTAAACGGCACAGTCCCTGCTATCATTTTGGTAGAATATTTTCGGATGAAATATGTAATCTGTATATCAATTTTCAACTTATATGGATATATAATATTTCATAAATCAATCTTGAACCGACGAAGGTAATTCATTGATTTTGCGTATCAATTTTCAATAATCTTGATACGGTATCCACGGTTACGTAGTAGAAATAAACGCATGCACTGGTAGTCTGAATGCACATACGAAAATTACCAAAAAATGATACTTAGAATGCTAGTTAACTACAAAGAGGAAAACTTATCGGCAATAATTTCAAATAGAAGAAAATTGATCAGACTTTGGAACATACACTAAATATGAACTATATACGAAAACTCGAGCAGAATAAAGGTATAATCCTTTTTTATACCTCCTCAAACTGAGCATCTATTATGTAGTCATACGTAGTAACGAAATCCAATATTTCGTTCATGCATGAATAAAATAAGCCCATTTAAGTAGCAAGAAGATGGAATTTCTTACGCCAAAAAAAAGCACGCTCTCAAATTCTGGAAAACCCTTAGGTTATTTGCGATACCACAGTAACGAAACGATGTCCAATCCTTTTACTAATGATGCATGCACGCAAATATTTAGGGAAAGAAGTGGGGCAACAAAGTTTAGAAAAGTTACAATGTGCGGCATGTTATATATTTACTGATTACTAGACACAATCAGGATATTGAACATCTTTTAAAAAGACACATCCAATTTTTTACCGGGTTGCTTGTCATCTCTTGATTGCTACGTTGGCCAATAACAGCTATGTAAAATATTTTTTTTTTTTAATTTGTTCGATATTCGCGACTTTCTAAATAAGTCCATTTTCCAAGTCCTTGTCAATTTCCCTGGCAAATTAAAGGTTTACCAGGTCTGAGGGAACCCTGATTCACCAAATGCACTCCAGTTCTTAACCTCCATCACTTGGCTTTCCTCAGGATATTCCGGTAAACATCCCCTTAAGCCAGAGTTTGCCTAAGACAATTTCGTAAGGATCTCAGGTACATTTCGCTAAAGAAAAATTACAATATTTTATAGAGCATTTGGGCCTGTCTGCGCTCGTCATACTTCTCAGGTCCTTATGCTTGAGCAACCTCCTGTCAATGCTTTGTGCCAGGAGTCGCAAAATTCATACATTCTCTATAGTCATTTCCGAGTCCTGAATTGCTTTGAAAGCTGTCACGATAATGTTCGAAGATAAGAAAGGCTTGAAAGGTTTTAACCTTTTCTTAGAAGTTGATTTCGGACGACAGAAATGACCATAAATCGTGGTGGAGCTGCCTTAGCCAGCCTGCGAATTGCCGAGTAAAATAGGGGGCGAAGAAGAAAACCCTTGGAGATTGATGCACCAAGTGAAGCAAACGGAATCCTGAATCCAATCATCAACTCAGGACTCTGCGAATATATTAAGTAGATTATATTCTATTCCAAAAAATCCTGTCAAGTGTGAAAGCATGACAGAGACTGGCACTAACCGGCTTAGATGGTTATGTATCGTTTCCTTAACACTTCCGGATCTACAGTTTTTCTATGAATCCTTTTACATTTTTTTTTGGCCTAGAATGCAAGCTCCTACTGATACATGTCCTAGGATTGAAACCGAGAGATTACGCTGCATGTGCAAAAAGCCCTACTTGGATCTCGTCCAAACTCGTCTATTTTAGGTCTTGTGTCTCAGGATTTTAGGTAATTAAATGGAGTGCTGAATAAATCAGAACTTGGAGAGCATGGATATTTATGGATGTCCGTTCATAATCAGAAGATTCATAATCTGCATTCTGCACCCAAAACTAAAACCGAAATTACTAATACATAGGTTAAAATATCGATACACCAACTTAAACCGAAATTACTATTCGAATGTTTTTACATTTCTCGATAATTTCCACTCCATATCATAATTGCAGAAACCAAACTTTCTCCAAAATTTTGGAGAAATACTGATGCTCCAATGCAAAAATAGTGAATGCAAGTCGTCACTTCTGTAAAGCAAACAACTTGCTGTGAAATATTCGATTAAATGTCAACGTTTAGACGAATTACAAAATGCAAAGTAGGCTGGAAATCTTAGAAAAAGCAAATATGAATTTAATATAAATTCAATGTCTATTTGCAAAATGTCAACTAGAATTTAATTCAACTTATACGGTCGTAAACTCAGGAACATCCCTGCCGTGGAGTATTTCGAAGTAACTGCATTTTTCGCTGAACAAATGAGGATGTCATCCATGATAGGCTTACATCGCATCAGAAATACGAAAATTAATTTTAAAAAGTGCGATGACAGAAGATGAAAATAATCCATAGAGGTTTTGACGTTTATTCTTTGTGCGGTGTGTTATTAAAATTTCAGGATGACAGCTTTTGAGAAGAAATTCCTCCAAATCTAACTTCCGCCTTAATTTCTTTAATAAACAAAGACTTTGCAAGATTTGTTTGAAATGGATGAAAGGCCACTGTACGGAATCTTAAGCTGGTAAATGAAACTGCGATTTTTGAACGATGAAGAACATAACACCCAAGTACATGTTAGGCCGGCTGCAGACGAGCGTTGTTTTACGGTGCGTTAACGCACCGTTGGACGCACGGTGACGCAGCATCCGTTATCCAATGCAGACGTGCGGTGGATAAACGAGCGTTTTGCAGACGAATAATTACGGCGCTTCTTCTACCAGCCTTC
>JAQFYZ010000483.1:0-41472 GCA_034695085.1 Cylindroiulus punctatus
TTGCTATCTTACACAGATATGTCAGGAATAAGAAGAAAAACGAAAAAACGTTTAGAACTGAAGCTTCAGGAAAAATAAGAAGTTGTTTAAAAATTAAAAACTAAAATAAGTCAAAGGAAAATTGCATCTGAGTTTGGGATTTCAGTAGGTCAAGTGAACGCCATCAGTAAACCTTCCTCAAGGTGCAGAATTTTGGAGAAAAAAAAAACTGGATATTTTAATCATTAAATATCCATTTTCCCTCTATTATGAACACTCCATTATCTGAACACTTTTGGTTGGTCCCATGAGTGTTCAGAATAGAGGGAGTCCACTGTAAACCATTATGCCTACATGTACATGTATATCGGCATTATGCGGTTTTGTTCTGAACGAATATTTCAGATTAGTAAATCGAAAATAATAACTTACCACATTTGGTCAATCCCTGGTTAAATCTCCCTGCACTCCGCCAAGCACCACATCACGACCACATTCCAATGTAAAATCCGAAGGTAGAAGCGCTGTATTGAAAAGCGCCCAGATCAGCATTGTCATGATTGTAGTTTGAGCATAGCGTATGGTTTGAGTGATATGGTAGTCAAGGTGTCTCTGAAAGATAATAAGTTTACATATTGTATATTATCAGAATCATAACTTTCATAAACTGAATCGCAACCCGATTTATATCAGGGAATACAATTTGAAAGCTTCATCTGCAATATTTGAAAAAAATCTTACTTCGATGCTTTTTTGTCAGCCTACAGCTGTACTTGAATTCCAATCTATGCAGATCTTGATGCCTCAACTTTTCCCAATATTTATTCCTGTAGGACAGTGAGCGACCCAGTGGCGGCATCAGAAGACACTGCTTGTTGAATTTTAGTTGAACCAGGGCCTCCTCCTGGTTGAACAAACATGCAAGACCATGAACAAGAACAAGAATTCAAACTTCCCTCTTCAACCACACTCAGCTACGGCGCTTTTTTAGCCCTCTTGTTTAGGTGCCGACCAGAAAATCGCGATTACGTTGCTGTGATAGGAATGCTGATTGTCACATTTTAATGTTTGCAGCAGTAAAACCAAACTAACAATTCTGTACACCTACTTTGCACAAGGTATATGTTATTCTGCAAACTTTTCCTGAATATCTTTAACCGCAATATTCTATAAAGAACTACATGTAAATCTTGAAAGCACCACTTTCGCATTCCTTCCACATTTGTCAACTTCCCATCCTGCTCTGGATCGCACTTTTGGCTTTCATACTGATACTGTAGTTAGAATTTCTTCTTAGTACATGTAATGGCCTCGTGTTTTTACTGCATTCGTCAATGCCTTCATGGGAGTGGATTGGCAGAAACCAGGGTTCCCCAGCGGCAACAAGACGCTGTCATTCTGGACACAAGCCGAATGGGTATGTGGCCTAATGTCCAAACTGATTGAATGGACCTTGACAAGTTCATAGCTATTCCAAGTTTTCAGTTCAAATAATGTCGCTCATATGGACTGCACATAACTGATGGGAATGAACTACTAGCAATTGATTGTACATGCCATTCAATTCAGGCAATGAAGTTGTGATTGTCAAAAATGGACATAGAATTTGTGGTGGAGGTGCGGCCTTAGCCAACGTCCCAATAGTCCAGAATAAAGCCTATTTCGAGGTAAAAGTTCAACAGTCGGGTGAGTTGAATGGACAGGTTCTCCAAGTGCTCTTACAGTATTTGTCAGTAAAATTAACACTATCGACGTTACTCTCAAAGGGTTGTGGGGCATCGGGCTCGCCACGCAAAAGGTGGATTTGAACAAAGTGCCATTGGGGAATGATTCTGAAAGTTGGGTCCTATGCTCGGACGGCTCCCTTCGCCACAACAATGCGGAGCAAGGAAAGCTCCCAGAAATCCCTCAAGAAGGTGACATCGTGGTAAGTTTGGTGTTGAAGAATCTGCTAGGACCCCGTGTCGGAACCATAACTTACAAAACGTTTTTCACTTTAGGGAATCACCTATGACCATGTAGAACTAAACTTTTATCTGAACGGCAAGCCATTGCATTCCCCTATTGTGGGAACGAAAGGGACCTTATTTCCAATCGTTTTTGGTACGTACAGTAACTAGAGTAGTTTGGTAACTACAAAACTTCGCTAACAATTTATCCGTGTATGTTTTCAGTGGAAGATGGGGCCATATTGGACGTGCAATTCAACAACTTTTTTCACCAGGTCCCAATGGGTTTCGATAAGATAATGATTGAGCAATCTTTGCTATAGTAAGGAGTTGCTAAATTTGGTTTACAGTCTCCTCTTGGCAAAATGTTATTTTACAGTAACAAAGTAAGCAATGTGATAGTTAAGTCAACAGGGCAGCCTTTCTTGGGTTTTGGAAATTGTATGAGGATTCGAGGATTTTTTTAATGTACCTTCAAAATTGTTTTGTTCCCCACCATTGGCACTGTGGTTCTCTCCGGTGACAAGAGTTATTACGGTTGTCAACATGATCTACCAGGATGCCATCCTCAAGAGAAACACTTCAGACTAAACTACCTCGCATCAAAGAGGGGTTCAATTAAGGTATTTGGCATAACTTTCTAACCTGACTTAATTATTAAGTTCGGTAGACCCTCATCTAAAGAAAGGGTAGTTTGAAATTATTGTCAGGAAAAAGCTAACCATGCATCACGTAAAACAATCTTTTCCTAGTCAACTTTCAGTGATTGTAAACGCGTGTTCTTTGTCAGTCAACAAATAAATGTCGACTGTCATCATCTCTTTTGAGTAAAGCCATGTGCCATGGTTTTAATTATTAATCACATGTATTGTATACATTATTAAATAAAAAATTGTCAAGTACTGCCTACCAGGCTGTTAAGTGAGGGATGAAAGTGCAGGAAAAGGATTTTGTTTGCTGACAACCAATTTGCGATGCTGGTGTGATATATATCCTTTTATTTTTCCCTGTAATTAAGAAACTTAAGTATAGGCCCTAGTTTTATGTTATCCCTTAAAACTTAAATGTGCATCAGCTTACCTCATATATCAGATTCACTGTTATGCACTCCACCTCATCCAAGTCCATGTCATCCATCTGATTGTTGAAAATTATGTAATTGTTAAAATGTTGATGATGCGACTTAAATAATTAATGAAATAAGGAGTTTGATCTTACCCCCATATATTTCAGTGATGTGAGGAAGCATTCAATCGGAATTTGATGGGTTTTCATTAACAAAAACCTAAAATTGCAAAATAATTCATTTCCAGAAAATTTATACTGACAAAACTGGTAACACAATTAGTTAACGTCACTTACACTTTTTTAAACAAGTTGCGGTAGGTAATCACATTCAACTTCTCAAGTATTTGATAGACTCCGCATTTAATAAAGTAAGCCTCATGAGTTTCCATTGCAGTTTTCAACCTAAGGAGGTTGCCATCTCTGTATCACATAAATGAACAAACAAGTAAGACATTTTATTTACAGTATAACTCACAAATATGGAAAAACAACCAGAACGAAATTAAATCGGCTTATAATTAACTCACTTCACTGCTTGCACCACCTCTTCAAACTGGACCAAGTTATATTTTGACAATAGAACAGCTTTGGGCATTTGGCCCTGTAAAAATTTAATAATCATTGGTCATTTTCACCAAATCTAATTAAATCAGTCAAATTAAACCTTGAGAAAGTATATACAAGCATACCAATAAGACCTTCACTGGTAGAAGATTTATTAAAATCTGTTTTTTATTTTTATGGCAATCCTTATGACAATGTTCAAACGCATAGGTCAGGCACTCATCCGCTGAAAAATGAAGACAAAGCCTTAAAAAGTGGCAAAGTTTTTACCATATATATGTTGTAAAATAAAGGCTGCAAGCAGTACCAATTTTGAAATCGCTGTCGAAGATTGCTTTCCTTCCTACGTAATACCTATTAAATAAATAGACGTCTATATTTGGAATTTAGGAAAAGCAGCCAAATGTGTAACAGTAAAATTTGCTACAATTATACAACGTACTTATATGTGACCACTTGCGCAACACCAGATTGCTCTTTTATATTTGAACTCTCGATTGCCCTGATCAACGGCTTGCATAAATGGAGTTTATTAATCTGAATACAATAAAAAAATTGTAATTTCACACATTGTTAGCAATCAGAACCTTAAGATTCGATATATTTTAAGCGTGCTCACCTTGAAGTAGATCTTGAACAGCTGGTTTACCAAAATGAGCATACCTTTTCGTTTGGAATCTTCAGGTGATGTACGGCTAATTTAGAATCACCATATCTTTTGGTTTAAAACGAATTTACTCATAAAATTAACAAAGCAAATTTTTATTGCTTACTTGTCACTGGCACACACACGGAAGAGGCCCATTAGCAATTCTGCCGCTTTCTCTAAGAGGTCTTCCGGTTTTCCTTTATCTTTTTGTGCCAAATGAGTTCCTGCCTGCATAAAATATACCCAAATGAGTGGAACGAGTTTAAGCAAAATATTTCAGTCCAGTCTTTATACGTACATAATTTGCAAACAGTCGCAAATCTAAGCCGATTGTGTGCATGATTGGAACTGCCCAATTTTCATCTTTTTGGCTCTGAAATATCTTAGTGAAAGCTGTGTCTATGAAGTTAAAGAAATTAGCCAATAATTGAGTACTAAATTGGGCGATTGGAAGCAAGGATATTGCACTAGCACAGCTTGGAGTCTATATGCTTCCATAAAATCACTGTTGTTAACAGCCCAGACAGCTCTAAAACGGTATAATTTCCAAATACAATTCAAGTTCTTTACACTATGCCCTTTTAACAAATGGACCAACCAAGAACTCATACCTCAAATGGACGGCAACGATTTCATCGAAAGGGGAATCTATAACTTTCATAACAGAACCATCGGGATTTTCCAGTTGCAATCGAGGGTTTGCAACATGTGCATGCCTCAGCGAGATTAGCTCCTAGAAATTGAAATAAACATGCAGACCCTGAACCCTTCAAGTAAAAAAAATAGAAGCACACTCATGAGCATGCAGCACTTACTGCCACAACTGCGCCTCTTCGCTCTTGTATGCCAGTGTCAATCTGTAGGAAAGAAAAGTCTTCAGACACCCAGCTCAAGTATAGCATTGACTGACTTTATTGCATGTTCTGCTCAACTGCATCGATTCCAATAATTTAAATTTCCTGCAGAAATAACCTGATATGCGTGGGGCTATAAGCTTATATATCCACGAAAGCGGACAAATATCTCTAACAATCATATGCAATCTCACTTCAATTTTGTAGCCCCAGACCAGGAATGTTGTACTCCAGAAATGTCAATATCTGACATCTTATATATTCACATTCCATTCATGCTATCGTGTCATTCGTGTGACCTTTCAGTAGATCACAATATGTAGCCTGATGGCATGAGAAAATGGCCTTGGAATGGAATGGACTCTTAACATTTTATAAATGCTTTCATTTTTAAACTTTTGTTCGTTTTGACATTATACAATTACACAAACATACTGTATATAGTATATAGGCACTTAGTGGGCTATACATGTACATGTAGCCTACCAAACTCACCTGTTGAAGATAGTGATTCAGCGAAGTGTGAGCCATCTTCTATTCCTCAACTATTTGCAGCCACCAATTTTCTTGAGTGACTTGTTGTCGCAATGTTTAGCCGTGAAATAAATGCGAATAAATGCTCAAAACAAGCTAAAAATCAAGCGTACGCAATATGCTTTGATCCTGGTTTTAAATTTCGATTATAACAAAACTGCAGTCATTGACGTTAGTCGTCTGCAAATGTAATAAAGCGCTTCATCCTTTGACCTTAACCACTCAACTTCCCGCCAATTTGAAAAGTCCATCGTTGGTCTAACTTCAAGATTTTATAGCTTTACTTGTGTCGATTTATCCAAGTTCAAACCACCCATTTACCAAAGTCGTTTTCTTATTTCTCATATCTGAAATACTAGGTGAGTTGTTCGTGGAGCGAATTTCGTTAAAAACGTGTACGACCCAGCAATGAGATGAGTTTTTTATATATCCCGTAGGAGCAACCCATATGCTTACTTTTGAATAGGTAGAGCCCACAACATGGCGATGAAAAGCCAGCATGATATCGAGTCCGATTTGCTTGACCTGGAGGAGCCGAAATCGCCGACGTTTTCGCTGGATTTAAGCGTGTTTTTGAGTGAGCCGAACGTTCCATTTCCCTGTAAAGTTGGAGCACTCCCAAGAAACGATTCTGGGGGTGAGAAATTGGGAGTATCCCCAGAATTCGACTTACCAAAGGTTAGAAAATGATAGGCTTACATGCATATGTGAGGCCTGCTCAATCTTTGCATGTAATCGTAACGTAACATTCAACTGGTTCTTCCATTCTGCACGTTTCTTGGTTCCAGCACAATCCCAGTGGGCTGTCAGAGAAGGCTACAGTTGGTGCCGACCAGGTATCATCAACTGTATGTGACAAAAAGACAGTGGAGCACCTTGGTACAAGGCGTAAGATTGTCCTCAAAACTCCGAGCGTAGATTTGAATAGGTTTCGGGTGCGATTAAGCTCCGAGTTGGCCAATCCTGCTTCATTTGGGGTGGCTTCGGCATCGAAAATGCATCTGAATATTAAAGATGAAAGTCCACCTATTCCACCGTTCTCGATACGAAAAGAGAATACACATGGCAATGGAACACGTTTTCACCCTTCAATTTCCGCCAGCCGAGCGGCATCGAGGCCATGGACGGACGCTGGAAACCAGCCAGCCAAGCATGGTTTTAAAAGGTTAGGAAACTGCTGTATGGGCTGAATGTCGAGCCCGAGTCGTTGTACTCAACTGTTCCCATGAAATGTTGCAGCACCGGGGATCCAGTTTCTGCAGCAATAAACGTATCGCCAGCTGACAACAACCCTATGATAGATGTCGGAAGATTGATAGGTGTTGATCTTGCATCAGAAGAGTCTCGGGAAAATCGACCGCCAGCTCCTTTGCGCATCCTATCACATGGAGAAATGTCGGGCTTGTCGATAGGCAGCCTGCACAGTATGGACGAGCCCAGTAAAACTTACATAAATGTCAATGGTGAGCCTTACCAGATAATAAGAGTGCTCGGCGAAGGCGGATCGAGCAAAGTATACGAGGTGATGCAACTCTCATAACGTCTGGCAATTTAATGAACATATGCAACTGATACAAATGAACTTTTTAAAATAGGTTTTCAGTAGTGGCCTTGAGTTGTTGGCCATCAAATGTGTAAATTTGAGTACTGCCGATGATAGCATTTGTGAAAGTTATCGAAATGAGATCTCCGTACTTAGGCGCCTTCAGGGCAGCGATCGCGTAATTAAACTATACGACCAGTAAGAATTTTGTCCTTTCTATGTGTTATGAAATATGAACATCGTACCCATATTCCAACTGCATTCTTTGCAGTGAATTTAACGAAGAGGCAAAAATGCTGTATGTCGTGTTGGAAAGAGGCGAAGTGGATTTGGCCTCAATTATTACGTCCAATACGAAGCAGGAACGAATAACTCCTGAGATGGTGAAATTCTATTGGTCTGAAATGCTTAGAGCAGTCGAGGTTATTCATAAAGAAGGTACTGTACATGAGTTTGATAAGTGAAAAATTAGCAACCATAGCATCGGTAATTTTTACCTTGTATTCATAGGCATAATTCATTCCGACCTCAAGCCAGCAAACTTTCTGCTGGTCGCTGGCCAACTGAAACTCATCGACTTTGGCATTGCGAGCACCATCCCTACAGATGCAACAAGCATCATCAAAGATTCCAGGGTAAATTGAGTCTACACCACTGAAGCGGGGTTTATATTAGCTCACAGATGCAAACAGCCAGCAGAACTTAAGTATACAATTTATTTTACAGGCAGGGACGCCAAGTTACATGAGCCCCGAGGCATTTTTGGATACATGTGAAGATGGCGGAGGCAGTATAAAAATAAAGATTGGGGTGAAATCTGATGTGTGGTCACTAGGGTGTATTTTGTACCATCTGGTGTACAAATGCACGCCTTTTCACCACATAAAAGATCCCATGAAAAAGATGCTATCCATCGTGAACCCCAATCATGAGATAACTTTTCGGCCCCTGAATGATTTGCATCTTTTAAACGTCCTGAAGGTATTTGGTCTTATCCGTTTGCCAATTAGGCTACTTATTCAGCCATTTCTTAATGGCTTCCTGTGTTTCTAGAGATGCATTGTTCGAGACCCAAAGCAGCGTGCTTCAATTTCTGAACTGTTGCAACATCCTTATTTGACAGCAACGTCACGCATTCGTATGTATTGTTGGCAAAAAGTTTTTATTCTTATTTTACGAAAAGCATCTTTTTCATGATAATTCGTTACTGAATCTGCAGAGCATCCTTTGGCTTCCCTTATGAATAGCATTAGTGAGCTTTCCCCATCAAGCATTCAGAGGATTTCACAGGTAAAATCCTCTTATTCTTTTATTCACAATTTTCTTATTTTTTTGATTTCACTCAATAATATCCTCTGTTTAGGTGGTTGGAGAGTTAAAGGTAAAGAAGAAATGATAATCTTAATCTAAAGGATATAGTGATGATATTTGTGACCAGCTAAGGCCCATTTGGTTGTCCGCAGTTGACACGTTGATGTTCTCTTAACCTGAAAATGAATGAAGCATGAGCTATTCAAACAATCACTGTCAATATTTTTTTCTGTTGGATAAGCTGCTTTAAAACATCAGGCATAAAGACTATGGTTGTTATAAATGCTAAACTGCTGTACCTGATGGCATTGATTTTGATGAATCCAGCTGCATCTGAAGGATCATAATCGCCTTGAACATCCATGCTATAAAGTACACGAAAAGTAGAATTGTATTTTTTTCTTCCATGGATCACAATCAAGATCTGCGCCACATTGGTCAGCTCTGTTTATACCCTAACCTAGAAGTGTGCAGTGTGTTCCTAAACAAATCCCTTTTATTTAAGATTAGCTGCTAGTAATAGGTTATTGTATTGTATAATTTTCTTTTTTATCGGTCTGTCTAATAAAGGGCTTTTTCTTTTTCTCTGAAAAATTTCATGTCTTTGATGCATTTGAACAAAAATTATTTTTTGGGAATAATTATAGATTTCTTTCTACCTTTAATATGAAATTTGAAAGTATTTCAAAATCTGCTTACCTTACAAGTTCCTGGTTATACAAGCAGTTGGGCGATGAACGTGCCACAGGCTGTGCCATTCCTTTGTACAACAGCATACGAACAGTACCGCTAACCGGACCCTGGCTCAAAGCGATGGCCTTTCTGGCATATTCACATTCAGGCGCGTGCCAAAACCCATTGTAGATTTGTTCGGACAATCGGACCGCTAAATATTGCTTGATTCGGCGGACTTCCTGCAATTGAGAAATGAGCCTGAATAATCTCTAATTGGACTATCATTGAAGTTACATTCATTCTTTGAAATAATGATAGTTTAGATTACCCTGTCTAAGCAGAGAGATTCCAGATCCAAATGGGCATTGTATAAGATGGTTCCACCAGGAGTCTCATATACACCTAAACAACGTTTCAATACGTGATTGGGATACATTTATATTTTCGTTTCAGTCAAAATACATTGTATGTTTAGGAATTTGAATTCATACCTCGTGATTTTAGTCCTACAAATCTATTTTCCACGATGTCGATTCGACCAACACCATGTCGCCCCCTGCAAAGTATTAAAAAATATATTTTGGTTTAAAAGAAATGTAAATGTTTCATTCTCTCATAAATTTGAGAATTTCCTTATTTGTAATTAATGATATTATTTCGGTAGAATAATTTTTTACACTTAGAAAATGTAAACTATGTGCTCCAAAGAATGATACACGACCTGTAGCTGTCGGAAATTATCCTTTTTTACACTTTATCCTAACCTAACTAAACAATATAATTTTTTCAATTGGGCGCATTTGACCGCAGGCAATCACTGCCAGCTCATGCGCCATGCAGAGAAAATCACTTTCTATGATGTCTTCGTAGAGGTAAAACATTGCAGGGAAAATACCGTGCCATATCCAACATGAGCTCACAAATCTTCATTTCATTAGAGAATAGGAAAAAAAATTATGTTTTTTTTAAATTTCCTTTTTTTTGATTTTGACAGGAAGGGATTTTTAAAATGCGTGAAAGTGTGACCAAATGTAAATGGTTTCTAAAAATTAAAATGTTTCCGAAAATCCGCTTTATAAAAAGTTATTGAAACATACCCCAAAACGTTCAAAAGTTCAAACATTTCCAATGGTTTTTCTTTTTTGACCCCATCTTCGATATGGGTCACTTCAACGGGCAGTCCATTGACGAATATGATCTCCACTGTGTCTGGCTTGTCAGGAGATTTTAGTGGGCTACCAGTCATTTGGTACAGTTCTTCTGGTGCCACATTTGATGGATCTTCTAAGATTCCAGATTCATAGCTATGCAACCAAAACATGCATTATTAGGTTACAACATCTTTTTTCTGAAGGATATGTTAAATTTCCCCCAAAAATTACCTGATGTGCATCAAATTGGCATCCATGCTCCATGGTGACTTTGGAGTTACAGGAACAGGGATACCATGAGACTAAAATTAAAATTTTAAATTATCGCATCGCTCAGTCTCTAAATGAGAGCCCGTGTTTCTCCAACATACCTTAGCATATTCAAAAAGATCTTGTCGGCCTTTAAATCTTTTGTAAAATTCGGGCAATCTCCATGGTGCTATAATCTGAGATGCAAAAAAGTTGGATATTAGAAGAGGTGCAAATTTCTCTATGTGCAAAAAAGATGAAATTTCACGAACCTTCACTTTAGGATACAGTGCATAGCAGGTGAGCTCAAAACGAACTTGATCATTGCCCTTGCCAGTTGCACCATGTGAAACAAACGCTGCTCCTGCTTCCTTGGCCACCTGCACCAAACCCTTGGAGATGCAAGGTCGGGCCAAGGAAGTTCCCAAAAGATATCGATCTTCATAAATCACACCTGTCTGCACTGCAGGCCAAATGAAATCTTCCACAAAGTCTTTGCGGACGTCCTGGATAATCACCTATTTTTTTCAAATAAAATAATTATCAATTTCTGACTATATCGGCCAATTATTTACATTATTATATTCGATGGTGTTTATTTTTGTAACTCGTGATAATGGCCAAATGCAGTTTTGAAACAAACAACTGGCATGGGCTTTTTTTATCATTAACATCCTTCACTGGTGCTCTAATTTTGATTTTAAAAAAATTCGAATTTGAAAGCATCCTAATCAATAAATTTATTATTGATCAAAAAGTGAAATATTTCCGTTTCTGAAGAGTGTTATTCTGAAAGCTAGTGAAAGGCAACTTTGGATAGTGTGTAGCATAAAAATAGAACTTCCACAGGATGTTTAAATTTCGAGAGATTTGCTGATATCACTTCATATACCAGCTGGTTAGTTTGTGGCTAATAATATATGATCACCACATTGTTGCTTAAAGTTTGTGTTTAACATAAAACGCAATGTAATTAAACTGGTTATTTTTTGCTTGCTTGTAAAATTTGATTTTTGTGGGTTGCGACGTTATTCAGAATAGTCCAACAATTATAAATTAAATTACAAGTCAGGTCTAACCAGGATTTGACCTAAAATACTTACTGTATTTTCCTTTTTTATTTTTAGGGGTTAGGGAGAAATCGCAAAATAATTTTTAAAATTTCAAAAATTACAATAGTTTTATTAAATTATTCCGTAATTAAATTGAGCTCTCCCTCCCCAAACGAAAACTTAACAATTTATGATTAGGTCATCAATTGAATTTGATTCTTGTTACCTTTATGGCCCCTAACTTGGTAGCTTTTTCTCGAGCAGCTTCGAAATCCTCGTCCTGGCCAATATTGGCCTAAAAACGATTGAACAGAAAATTAAGAACAAAACCAAAAATAACATGAATGAGTAATGAACTTGACATTCATTTACTGCCTTACCAAATAGGCAATAACCTTGTATCCTTGTTCTATCAGCCACACCAATATGCAGCTTGTGTCAAGGCCTCCACTGTAGGCAAGAACAACCACTTGATTTTTCAATTCCGAATTTGGCATTTTGAAATTACTGAAATTTTAAAAATGTATATTTTATCAGAATTTGCAATAAACAAACTTTCATGGCGCTAGAAGATACATGTAGATAACAAAAAAGTTGCATTATTGTTATTAATATGTTTTGTCTCAACTAATTTTTGCGTTAAAATACAATAATAAATTGTTTCAACGGAATGTTATTTTGTGTGGATAAATAAATAAACATTTAAATCGACTGACAAGTATTTTAGAAATCCTTGACAATTTCTCGAACTTTTACCCTGAGGGGGCCTCTGATAATATTTACATGTACATACAGTTTACGTGCTACCTACATGTACATGTACACTATAGATAATTAAAAAAGGGGCGTACGATCTTAGGGGTCAGAAACAAGAAAGGAACGAAATACCAACACAAAATCCATGTACATGTACATTTACATTTAAAAATTTTTGGGAGAAATTAAATATTTAGAAAATACTTAATTTTCCCCCAAATTCGGGGTATTCTTGCAAAATGAGGGTAGTTTTGATTTCCATCTTATTTACTGATATTGCAAATTTGTCACAAAATGTTTTCATACACTGTAGCTACATGTCGTAACGTACATGTATATCTTGTACTGTATATTAATCGCATAGGCGATTATAAAGAATTTAATCCTATTTAGACAAATTTTTACTTTTAAGCAACATATTTTTTTTAGATACAGTACATGTAGAATTTAAAGTACGTCAATAAGTGTCCAGATTTTTAAAAGTAAAAATACAAGAAACAACAATTTGAAGGTATACTAAATATTCCATGCTGCCATCAGTTGCATGTATCCATGGAATAGAGAAAAAGCATACATATTTAATAAAATCAATTGTTTTTACCTGTACAGATGAATTAACTGTCAACAGTATAGCAGCTAAGTGACCAACAAATATTAAATGAGCGATGTCTGGAAATTTTATCAACTTTTATATACTCTCACTCAATCCTGTTTTACTGTAATAAAAGTGTGGCTAACCAATGACAGATGTGTTCAGTAGAAATTAGTCCAAGGGGTTTTTCTATACATACTTAGCTGTTGATTTCTCGCGATTTTAGTGTTGGTAACATCAGCGAATAGTTGACGCCAGCTTTCATCCAATGTTTATTTGCTACGAAATTGCATAATCATTTCTTTGAATTTTTAAAGGCGGCGATCAATTAAAGAAGAAAATCTCATGATTGTTTTCCTGCATCCTAGACTTCCTTCTTCAGAAATCTAACTTCCTGCAAGGCTGCATTGAGTGGTTATGGGGACGGCAGGGTGCCAACAACACTTACTGTACATGTACTGGCAAGAGAACATTTAATTACAGTAGATTGGAGCCATGCATACTGTTTTTTTCAGTGAATAATTACATTACAGTCATTTAATTCATTCAAAAATTCAATGCAAGAATGTTTAAGAATTTCATTGACTACAATAACAAAAATTGTTTGTTTGGAACATCCAACCTCCAGACAGACCAGGGTCGCGTCAATCAATACTTGATGTTTGGTAAAGAACTTTAAAGTAAACAAAAGCATCGATTCATACTGTGTGTGCTCTCTCCTAAGACCCTGATCCCAAAACAAAATTTATAATTAAATTTAATCCCAAAATGTTTATCGGGTCACCGACTATCGCATTACATTGGCGCTGCAGCTCGAAATTGAACTCTGAACTTCGATCTCTACGCAGCAAGTTTCGAAAAATGTTTTTTCTGCACAAGTACCACTTGTGCACTGTGACACTCGCATCGAGGTGAAGGAAGGCAACTTTGCATTGAAGTTATAGTTTATGGCCGCATGTCTTCAACAAACTTGAAAACTGTAAGCCAAATATTTTTATTATATATATATTTTGAATACAGGAATTAATCCAAGAAATCCAAAAATTGTGATAACTTACATGAACCAAACACAATCATAGAAAAGTTTTTCAGTTGTCAATCCGCACATCAATAAATCTTGTCCATCTTTATGCATTTTCATTAATGTTCAATGCAAGCCAAGTATAGCACGGATATTATACATTAACTTCGTCAAAATGGTACACAGTAATTTAGAAACGTTACAGTTCCAAAATTGGAAACACTGACCAAATATTTTTTCAGGCAGAATCGCAAACTAATGTCAGATGTTACTGCACATTTGAGACTCCAACCCCAAACAATGGCGGAAATCCAGATGATATGGTATTGGTAGCTACTAGTAGCTAGTCAAATAGCAATAACGCTTAGCAAACCTACCAAACGCATTTTTGCTTGCAGTCCTCTATCCACCAAAGCTTTTTTGCCTATTTTATGCAAATTCACCAAACACTGCCTGTATTTTATAATGAATATTCGCTTTTTTGCTAATAAGTTTGTCTAATTACCCTGCATGTCTTTATATATTCATTTAACACAATTTCCAAGAAGATAATTTTAAATAGATTTCATAACTAACACATATGTTCATATTTGTTAGCTTGGAATTGGTGTTCGTAGCCATTCCAGTCCAAATCTTGCGAATCTTACGGCACCCCGTCGTAGTGGCGCAAGCAACAGTAGCAGCAACGACTCAACAGAGGTCAGAGATTATATTAATTTCGAAACAATTTTTCAAGCTTTTAAATCGGAATAGCTTTTTGGAAGAGTAGGTAAATTAAATTTCCAAGTATCCTTCCAGTTATGAAAAAATTACCAATCAAACAAGACTAGTTTTTATACTATTAACCAAATTCCATCCCTTGTTCAAGGGCTTTGAATCCATTCTCATTATTGGGAGGCCTCAGAACCTACACATGAGTTTTATAACGATGAAGGATATTGAAAATAAAGTTGTTCACATGTCAGTGCCCCAAATTAAAGTTTATGAAAGTAAATTTGGAGTTTCGTGCGAAATAAACATGTGTTAACTGTTATGTCGTACCATTTAGATAATTCGTAATATAATGGACGTCCCACCCATGGATTCATTCTCAACATCTTCGGTTCTGAACTACTGCAAGAGAAAAATTCTAGCTCCATATCAAAGATTTCTATCGATAGTAGGTATTTTTGCTCAGGATTTTACATGCCAGACACGAAAATAAGCAATTTTTCTCGTATTTCAGCTAGGGTGGCGACCATTTGTCCCTCTTTTAGATGCCCATTTCTGCACTCAAGTAGCAGTGCACGTGTACACAATTTTAGTGATTCTGTTCACCATTTTGGGGTATGTTCTACAGTATGCAGCCTGTTTTAGAAGGGATATGGTGGGCGGTTATCAGGCAAGGACGGCGTCATTTGAGGTGTCAACTCACATAATCTTTTAGAAAATCTTTTCTAAAATTCATTTTTTTCATTACAATCAGCCATTTGAAGGCAATGTCTATAGTGCCGAGAACCATAAGGCAATCGTGTGTAAAGGCACCCCCATTGGTCTTTACTTCATTCCAGATTTGTTACATTTGGCTGCCTATTGCTATATGTACTACCTTCTTCGTGTTTGCGATAGTGAGCAAATGCAAACGTTAATGGAAAGGGTAAGGTTAACTGCATAATAAAAGTTCCTAATAAGTGGAATTTCCCCTCATTTATTTTGATGTTTTATTCTAGGTGTTCCTGCTGGCGTTTTTTTCTCGCTCAAATTTTATAACACAAACAAAACTGGTTAGGTCTTTAAGGTAATTATAATCAAAGTCGACCAGACAAAAATAAGAGACACAATCGCTTGTATACCCATGAAATGTATCTTGAAATTTCCTTATTGTCACTTAGGATTTTCCTGTACTTCAGTTTGTTCTGGATTTCCCTATCGACTTTGGTGCAAATTCTGCATGTAGTTGCCGAATATCCAATATTCACATGGATGAGACCAAAGTATGTTTTCCTGGATCAGCTGATATTTTGCAGGACAAAATTTAGCCCTTATAACCAAGTCACAATATTTTAACAGTCACAATGGAGAAGTAGCTCTCATCACATTACTGGTGCTATCATTAGCATGGAACGATGTGATTCACGTGACCATCACAGTAAGCTATGCAATTCAGTGCAAGTTGCTAAATTCCTTTATAAGAGGCCTGTGTGAACGAGTCAGAGAAAAATCGATTTCTCTGCAAGAAGCTGTCAAGGTAAATCGTCAATTTAATTTAAGCGATACCAGTTTCTAAGTCTGTGACATACCGTGTCTTCATTTTCAAAAGGAAATCGGTCAATCAGTCAAAGTGCTGAAGCACTTGAATGAAGAATTTTCAATTCCTGTCGCCCTTATGATGCTGCACTCAGGGGTGATGAGTACTTCAGGTATTGCCTATATTAAATTGGTAGAAAATAAAGTACTGTATTCCTGTCATAACCAAAACTGAAAATGTAGGTCTCGTTTGGACTTTCACGTCTATCAACGACTTTAAATCAATGGAAAAAATTGTGCTTGCAACAAATGTTCTCTGTTTGATTACGTGGATGCTAATTTTTATCTTTCCTTTGGTGCAGGTAAAATTACAAATATACAATGAATTCCAGTTTTAGAAATGAAATAACGAATTCCACATTATTGTAATTTTAACTTTTTTTTTCATACAATTAGGCTGCTCTGTTATCGGCTACATGCAATTGCTTAAAAAAAGTTGGTCAGTTTTTGCACACAAGACCTTTTGGCTACACAGATGTTTCGCAACAAACCCTAGATTCATTTCTTTTGTATACATCTTCTTTGGACATGCAGGTATTTTTGATTCATGCCTATACTAGTAATTATTAAATTATTTCATGGATATTTTTTACATGATTATAGGCCAAACTGTTCAGAGTTCCCATAAAACCTTCTGTACTGTTTGGAATTGGTGCATCAGCATGTTTTGCATTGTTGCTTCTTATTCAACTAGAAATCATCAAAATAGGAGAATAAGGAATGCTTGATGATGCTGTATTCATCATTGAGAACGAATGGCTAGGGATTTGCACATAATATTTTACAATTAATGTAAACAATTTTTCATATCATTTTATCGTCACATTCCATATAACGCGTTCTTATGATTTTTTAAGAGCTAACATTAGCAAAATAAACTGTTGAGTTTACATTTATAACTACAAAATTTACACGTGCATAAGTTTTATTACCAGTCACAAGTTGTAATTTATTTGCTGCTAATCATTTTTTAAATTTAAAAAGTATTTGTAAATACATTTGTGATGTTACATTTTTAATAAAATGTGCTTACCTTATAATGCAGTATGGTCTAGCAAGTACTACGTGTACACGAAGTCCTATAAAGAACAGAAAATAAAATTATAAAAGCCATCAACATTCAAAAGATGGTGATAGTCAAGGTGTTTTACCTAGTTTAAATGTGTAAATACATTGTATGGACATTCGATCATTTAGTTGCAGTTCCAAATCTGCCAGTGCTCTTCAGGCAGTTGAAATGCTGGATGAAAACTTCAATTATAGACAAACTTACTGATTCGCTTTTATTTCAGTCTTATTTCAGAAGGTACCAACTGAAACGCAACTCAAAAGTAGAAAAGAACATAAAACACCTGAAGTGTTGCAATCACTTCCATGTACTGTACAAAAATCATTTGCATTCAAGCTGGCATACCATTTCAATTATAAAATATTTACTTAGGACACTGTGATTCCGCATTTTAATCATGACAACCAGCATGAAAAATTGAGTATGAAATTGCTAGGGAAGGGTCACCATTAATTTAAGACGTGTTAATATTACCCAAAACATGTAAATTGATTATACACGTAAAATTTGGCTCCAAATTATAACCACTAAGAAGTACAGGAGCAGAAGCAGTCGCAGCTTATAATTAAATAAAATTTTACTGAAAATTGCTCTTGACAAAATAGCAGGTCATCTGAACTTAATAATAAAACTTGAAGCCAATTTTTTTTGGAAAATGATTAAGCTAAATGCTTTATTTCACATTCAAAATAATTGTAGAGCAATTATGGAGATGCACAACAAATAAAATGCATCTTTTTTACAACTAATATCATCAAACAATGACATCAGAATTTTGCAAATGAATTAACTCCCACCTGTCTAGGTTATGGCCTGAAGCAACTTTCCATCACATTTATTTTTCACAAAAGATACCACTGCAGGTATATGGCTCGTACATGTGCACCAAATTTCCGAAAAAGTTGACAATTTTGGCATCAACCTGTTTTCAAGCAGGCCTCTGCTTCGATTGCAGAGGCCTGCCCCAATACGTGCAAAAAATAATCCACTTAAAACAATTTGTTAATTCTGCACAGGTATGAACATAGCCATCGAAATTTACTTTACGCAGATCTTGCTAAAGGTTAAATTTCCATCGTCTAAAATCATGGCGAATAAAGCAATTTCTAGCGATTAATCCAGCAATGAGAGTTTACACATTCAGGAATATATTGTTGATTGTAAAAAGTGTGGGACACGTACTGGTCAAAGAGAGGGGAAATTCCATTCCAGGTCACCAAAAAACCAGGCAAACACTTTCTATCGACAATTATCATGAAGAAAGAAAACTATGAACAAAAATTGCTGCTATTACACGGGTTGGTTTGCTTTTCTGTACAACACTACGGATCTAAATCACATGTCTTTGGCACGTTCTAGACCGCACATTTTAATGAAAAAATGTGAATCACATTGATGAAAACGCAAGTGAGTTAGCACTTGTATCATGTGCAGCACATTTCCACTAAACGGAGAGTGTTCCTATTCCTAATAATGGTAACGACTTAGGAAAGTCAATTGTCTGATTAATTGTGCAGCACAAACTCCATTCCCCAAATCCTTAAGCTTGGCAACATCTATGTTACCAAGCCATTCTAATTATAGAAAGAAAAAAGATGTACCACAGCCATGCTGAGAATGGCGATCAGTTGTTACTATTAATGTTTATTGTAAAAACGAAATTCAAAATGTTTATTTTTGCTTCGTTTGCAGAACAGAAAAATATGCAGCATTATTATAAATTGATCATATCGAATGGAGCAACAAATGTTTTTTCGATTGTGGGTATTTGGGCCATTGGTTCAGTGATCAAACATAGCTAAATTTGAGTCAGATGAGGAATGTCGCTAACTATGGTTTAAGCACATACATGACTTCAAAAGCCTCATAACCGATTATCCCCAGCCCTGCAAGTTCCTCTATACTTCGCTGTAAATCTTGGTTTTTAATATTTTTGAGCAAACAAATAGCTAAAAATCGTGGTGTGGGGGCTTCTAATGATCATTTCTACATCTAAACGAATTGGATAAATTTGGTCAAAATTCCAGTGAACATAACTTAACAGGAAGACTGCTCGTTTAACTTTGCCTCATAAACTTGCCACCTAAAAAGACTGCGTGACTTCAGATTAAAAACATGAGTATTGGAGCCATCTTGCTTTGTGTCCATTTCGATGAAAATAACAATATTCCAAAACGCATGCCACAAAAGTGTACAAAAACAACTTGTCAACTTCAATGGCAAGATAAGTGGCAATGCAAATTTTGCACGCACTAAATAAAAAACACCAATTCTATTGCGCTTTATCGCACCATTCTCAGAGAACTGATGATAAAAGCGGGGAATGTTTCCAACACGGGCAAGGATGTGCATCCCTGTGTGAAACATTGAATTGTTGCAAATTATGGTATAATAATATATATTTATGAATATATATGTATATATGATAAATAGGAAAGTCCAGTGGAACGAATAATTGTCAGAATGCTGACAACGCAGGTGCCAGATTAAACGAACAAAGGCAATGCCGGCTACGCATCATAATTTGTGAGTAGAAAGTAATTATACTCGAAAGACTTAGAAAACGAGATGATTTTGCTTGGATGGCAAAGTTGTTCGAGCTTATCGACGAGGAGGTATAAAAGAACAAATAAAACGGGTGAAGGGCAAATAAGAAAGGGTGTTGATTTTCACTTTGTTCGCAGTCCTCGTTTTTAATCAGTATTTATGTAGGCTAAAGAACCAGATCACTTATCTTGCGAGATAGTTTTTGTTTGCTACACCATACGATGAACTACCAGTTTGCCATTCCAGGCTTGTTGAGCGTCATGAAGTAGATCTGACACGAAGATCCACCTTTGGCCGAGGAGAAGAAAACCTTAAAAGAAATACAAATTCCATTTAGCTACATGTTCCTAATGGCTGACAGAAAAATCACTTCAAATGCAACTAAAATTATTCTGACCTTGTCATTCCTTTCACATAAAAACTTCAATTTCTGGGGCTTTTTATGCATAAAAACGCCATCCAGATGTCCGGTTTGCACATTGCGTATTTCGATCGCTTTATTGCCCCAACCCATAACTTGACCAGTACCTATGTAGGCTATGATAAAAAATAAAAAATTTTTGAAGCGCAAGTCTTCAATTTTTTGCCTTTATATAACACGCAGTGACTGACCTACAGATGTCGGCATCTCACCCCACTGCAACACGATATTTTTGCTGACCTTACCATATGTACTCACATAAACACCCTCATCTGCAAGTGAATATCATCTCCTATAAGTTCATATATGAAACAACTGTAATGAAACAAGGCTGGTACTTACTATCATAACAGAGGAGCAACTGCATTCCATTTGTATTTGGCAGAGTAACAATAATGTGTGGTGTCACTGGACTTTGATTCTTTGATAGCACATTTCGAAGAACAGAAAACACACAAAAAAATTGAAACATTAGTTGAATATTTGGAATGAAAATGATAACTGATTTGGATTATAATCCACAAACCTAGAAACACAAAGCACTTACGTGGGGAGGACTATAGATGTCATACACCGTAGCAGAATCAAGATCAACAGCTTGAAAGCCCTCGGCTGAACCATAAATGACTTTCAATCGAGTTCCCTCTTCAACTGTTAGATCGACAAGTAAGGGTTTGTGGGCCAATTTATCAAAAGTCTAGAAAACAACGATTAAGATAAAAGGCTTTAATGTATTCTATCAGTAAAATGTTTAGCTGATGAAGTGAGTTTAAAAAAACTTGGGTGGTACCTTAAAGGCCATGAATTTGTGATATGGTTTTGGGGCCCAAGCATAAATCTCAATACTGTTTCGTAGAGCAATAATCAGAAACTTGATCCTCTCATACTTCACTATAATGGCAAAAACGCATCCTATCAAAACATTTCCGTAAAACGATGTTAGAAAAATTAAAAGCAGAAAAAAACTACATGCCTATTTTAAAATGAGCAGCACCATATAAATCGCCCACATTGATCCATCCATTTCTTCGTTCAACCTAATAAATAATCAAAGGAACGTTATAACTCTTTAAAACTATCTGGGAGACAAGTGCAGAGAAGGAATATGGAGCAAAGGCGTCAAATACTTAAAAAATAAAACACCAAAATGATAACTTACTGATTCGATACGCAGAATCTTGCATCTTAGCCAGCTAAGATAATATACCCTAACCCTATTCTTCTTTCCAGAAATTGTAACTAGAATATTTTGTCCTTCTAAAACCTCCATTTGTAGAAACCGACGCCTCGAAATCAGTTGATACACCTTGCCTTGACCGCTCCGGTCGAGCAACATTAGTCCATTTTCAGTGCCAATAAGAAGATTAACACCTGGAGCCAAATAACGGTATTACACATTGACCCAAACTTTTTGGCCAGCTTATCAGCACAAACAGAGCTTGCAGCCCTCAAGCACAGCTAAATTCAGCTTACCCCAAAGAGCAGCGCACAAGATCTCCGAATTGAAACGTTTTTTGTATTTTCTGATTTCTGGCGTGTCGTTCGGGAGTTCGTGAGACGTTGGTGTAACATTAACGTTCACGTGCGACTCCCTTCTGGGTGGCTGTGGCCCTGTACCAGCTCCAAAACCAAAGGTTAGGAAGGAACGCTGCTTCTGCTGTAGGTGAGGAGGCGTTTTACTCACTGCTTGACGGTACTGAAACAAACACAGGCAAGACAACAGTGCAACTATCACAGCCAAAAAGCGATTGCTGAATTATATAAAAAAATGACTCAACATATCATACTCTCATTCTATAGAGCGATATTGCAAAACAAAATGATGAAAATTTACTATGAAAGGTACAAAAATGGCTGGCGTTCAGTCATAATGCATGCACTGACGACACATAAGTTTTACTAAGTCAGAAAGGCTGAAAGACTGGCATTTTCGAAAATGGTGTCATCACCGTTTTTCTCATATCAAAGGATTTCCATTCATTTTGATATTTTAGTCGGCATTGATTCCCTCACACAATTTTGATTTGCTTGCATTTTGTCTTGGAAACTGGAGCAAGTAATACTGAACAACAAAAACGTAGAGCAAGTACCTAATAGTCCCTCACAAACAGTGCCATTTGCAAGCAGCATGTGCATCAAAAGTCATGTGGAATTGAATTGCACTCTGACAGTTGCATGCTGAGCAGTGTAACGCATCCGAGTTAAGTTCACAATTTACAGCTGATGCTTTGATATATCGTAGCTCTTCAAGAAGTTGTTAGATAACATCACAACGACATGTAAATCCAGTCATTAAACAACGCATTCCATTGGATAATACAATCCAGAATTACATACAATGTGCGGCTAATCATTATAAATTAACGTAATAATGGAATTCAAACTTCCCCCACAAAATATCCAATTGTTGGCTCTTCAAAAAGCCATGTTCATTTAGTTACAGTATCAATCAAATCAATGCCCATTTTTTTGCCAAAATCTCAGTCGCACTCCAGTCACACAAGTCATGCCATGATAAGTAGAAAAATCAAAATGATAATTTTGTGTTATCACAAAATGCAGTAATAGCATAATTTGCCAGCCAGTTACATGTGCAACCATGCACCTAAGTAACAATTTTATGATAATAAAACAATGTGCAATAAGCAACTGACAAAGAGATTTCATTTTTTGTACTTTAGTTTCTACTGCTATGCAATATGCTTACTTGACATGCGCCATACATTAATAGGTTAAATTACTTACATCGACGTTAATTCCTAGGGGCTGTTTTTCCAGATGGTGCATTTAGGGTAAAAAATTACAGGGAACAGATTAAATTCAAATTGATGTACTTTTGGTTAATAATTAACTTGAAAAGCGTTAATTATCAATAAGCTTAAATACAGATCAAAAACACCAAGTGCAAAATAACAAATTGTGAGTAAACGTGAAATTAGTTCTGTTAGCCATCCCGCATGAATTACACTGGAGAATTATAACTTGCTCGCCACAAAGAAAAGTTACTGATTACAGTTTTATCCGAGGCAATGCACACCAATTAGTACATCTGATTAGTCAGTAATAATTTATCGGAAGTGTGCAGAGCATGTAGCATATTACTCCTCCAAAGATGTATGAATGCTAAGCAAGCGCAAATTCGTGTGAGAAGCAACAGAATTAATTGAAACTAGTAACCACAAGCCAATTGCAATTATCCAGCACATAAACACTGATTCATGCAGCATGATATCAAATGAAATTAAAACTGGTTTCTCTGCCACCAGAAAGTTTGCCTAAAGACACCATATCAACAAACAACATTGATGTTTAATGAAATTAAGAAATGTAATGAATGCGATCGACACGCTTCAGAACGTTGATCAAGAAGTGTATGTGTAATTTTTTTACTAACATTTAGTAATTTCCCAGGTTAAAAACCATGAAGGACTTGGGGGCGAGCTATAATGCCAGTAAAGTAAGTTGATGCTGATGTCTGTGTAATTATTAGTACAAGTATATTAAAAACTACAAGGAACACAACAGAAAACTTCGACAAAAACATTGCTGAATATGTTCAGCTGTGCAATAATTAACTATTAAGTATCAAATATTCAACTTACACAAATTCCAAAATGCAACAAAACTAGCTATCAGTCCATAAAAAGACGAAAAATGACCGTCTATGATCGATTATGTATTTTTTAAGAAATAGAATGTGCCAAACGTTAAAACATGATCAACAAAATAAATGTGCCTTAAGTAACCATACTGCAGCAGTAAAATGAGTTCCATGCCCTAAATGCATCGACAAAATGACGCTATCTTTGATATACACACGAAACGCTTAGAAAGCTCTTCGACGCAACAGCATTAAAAATGCTTTCATAGAAATATCAATTTTGCAATAAAATGAAATATCCAGACAAACTTTCCAATGGCACTCGTGAGCAAAACCAATGATCTGCTCAAACTTACCTCGTCAGAAGTTGTTTTATCCTGAGATCTGTGTGGCGGAGTTGAGTGAGATGGTGTCGATGTTTGGGGAGGTAAGAGGTCAGGAAGAACGCTGCTTATTCGAGCACCAGCTAATCCCAACCCGCTAGGAGAACTTGTCGTTGAATCGGGACGTTGTGGCAGTGGGCGATTAATCTCAGACTGCACCCTATCATTCTGAAATGGAAAAGACTGCGTTAGTATATTCACATCTGGCTATTCCAATCGAAAACAAAGATAATGAAATTCAGAATGTTAGCAAAGAAAAGAACAAAACTTATGGTATATCGAGTCTATATCATAAAATAGTCGACTGTAAAAAACAGTGATGCTTACTAGTTTTTGTATCGATAGCAAAGCACAAATTTAGTTACACATATTGCAAAATTAAATCTCCAATTTTGAATAATCTACAATTGTTCGACAATCACTAGGCTGAATAGCCTCAGAACCACTGAAGCAAACATTTGTAATCCGAGAAACAACTGACCATATTGCTCACTTCCAAAGATTTTGATTGTATCAATTAATAAATAAAAATTGTAATATACATGTATATTATATATTAACAATTAATTGCAAAAGTTGTGTTCAAATAATGTAAAGCATGTAAGCACATGTATAGCGATTCTTGTAAAGCAATAAACAATAATTTGATCAGAAGTTTCAATTAAGGTTAAAGCCAATAATCTGAAAATTTGCAAAAGTCAAATGTCAATTAAAAATATGGTAGGAAAAGTGCAAGAGTGGCTACAGGTAGGAAAAGCATAAAGAAAGAGACAGAAAGGATTAAATAAAAGTTGATTGAGTACCCTTGACACCCATAAATTCCTGTCTACTGGCCTCCTGATTAGGACACTTGCCTGTGAGATGTGAAATACAACGAATAAACCAAACACAGCATTACAAAGGTTTCAAGCACCAAGATCCCAAAAGCAACTACGTTGATGAACTAAGGAGGATCGAGCACATCAAGAAACGGACATCAAAGCAAAGGATTGATGAATGTTTGACATTCTGTGCTGCCATGAGTGTGATTGATACACAAAACACATGCAAAACGTATGCAGTGGACTAACACATTTGATAAAAACTGGTGTCTACAGTGAAACTTGGTATACTCTAGATGCAAAATGATGAAGTAGAATGAAAAAAGCTGTTTCTAATTTCGAAAAATTGGTAATTCTGTTTTTAGAAGCAGACAGGACAAATGGCATGCTAGCACAGTACTAGACAAAAACAATGAGTTGCTATACATTTGCATTTCAAGCTGCATGCAGTTAAAGAGATTTGTGTTTTTAAGAGAAACACTTCAAGGGTGAAAAACTATTCAAGAACTTCATCTGGAACACCAAAACGTTGGATTTCTAGGTAATGAAAAGTATAAACTTAACATTGCCTTTACAATGACCACCAGGAAAACACAGGCGACTTATTCAGACAATATTAACAGATGTGAAACATGCAGCATTTTTAAGATTGTGTTCTAAAAAGCTTCAAGACATCACTTACTGTATCAGGTTAGGAATTTCGAATTAGTCATATAGGTCAGAATAGTTTTATATAAAAATAGTTTGTCCAATGAAATGACATAAAATTTGAAGGTGTTTTACTTTTTTTTCCTATTATTATTGCTAATATTAAAAAAAACCTTACATCTACACTTTGTACTGTAGGTAAACGTGCTTACGTCCAGCATAGCATATTCACTACACTTGCATAACCAGCAAATAGTTCTGAAATTTAAGTGGCAGGACAAATGATCTGAGGCACAGCCTTATAGGTACATGTGTAAATGACGACAAGTGGCACCGACACGGCTTATTTCAAACTCAAAACAAGCAAGCAAAATTAACAATATTCAAATATCAGGCCAGGCAAGGAAATCAGGCAAATTAAAAGCAAAATAGTCATATATTTTTAACAGGCAAATCTGCATGGATTGTAGCAATTGCAAAAGCAGCACACGATGCAAGCAGTAGTATACAATGATTAAATTTAGCTATAGGCGATTTCACCAAGAGTTCCACAATTTTTGTCAATTATTATCCCAGTTTTTTTGTGTGAAAAATTCAAGATTACGTGTATGCTCAAACAGGCAGCTGTTGGAAGTTTTCGATTTTGATATATCACTGTAACTTGTCATCAACAACAACAATAGATTCTAAAAATGCCTCTGGCAGAGAACCTCTCTAGTTATAATTATAACATGATACCTGATTCATTAGTTAGAACAATCTAGAAAATTGAGAAAACAATTCCAGTGACAATATAAATGGCAGAAAAATACTGTGGAAACTGAATACAGTTACACAACATAAGCGTGTAAAAATCGCCTATAGAATATCAAACGGGAATAATTATGGCATGCAGGCTTTATTTGCAATGCAGTTAGACAACAAGCGAGTCAGCAGTAAATTTTTGACAGTGGCAGTTCAAAATTTGGCAGTATCTGATATCTCACTCTTGACTGAAATCTGTTCCAATGGCAGCACAGATGCTGTTGGTATTTCATGATCACAAACGATTGCCAATCTCCGCTTGCACTGACCTGATTTTCGTTCCTATCTACACTTGTCGGCACCTTGCGCTTATGGACATCTTCGGTCTGGCCACCACTAGAGGGAACCGACATGGATTTTAAGAGCATAGGTCTGTCCCCTTCCCTTAGCCGGCTATTGCGGTCTCCCTCTCGTGGCCCAGACTCGAAGTGGCGCTGATTTTTCTCTCGATTGGCATCCCTCCCTTTGTGTTTCTCGTTCGATGGTCTTTCTCTTTCTTGTCTATGGGACTGATGCTGAAAACAAAAGCATGCCAAACAAATGTGCATTTTGCAATAGTGAAATGCAGTCAAGAGCAACTGCCCGGGGTGAATGTCACAGGGCATCAGTTTGGCGCGCCACACAAAAACTCTGCATCGTATTGAAGCAAAAAATAAATACCATAGTGCAAAAAGTTAGTGGCAAAATGGTGCACGAAAACTGGCATTCTCCACCCAACTACATCACACACACAAATGAGCACTAAGTTACAAATCTACTGCTGTATAAACTTGACTAAGAAAATGCCATTGCAACGTCACATATTATATAATGCAAAGCTTTGGAAATTTTACCAAAAACAAAACTAAGATATTCCGGAGAAGGTAGTTTCTCAGTTAATTGAATTAAACGCTGATATTACAATTGGAAAAGGGAATAAGATGATTAGACCAATTTAATCATCTATTATACTAACCAGAGTTTGACGACAACCTCACATCATCATTAAGCAATTAATATGCAATGTAACAATGTTGTGTATTACTATTTCCCCGATTTTAAAGAAAAAATATTTATGGTGACTTACCCTCCGAACAACTAACGTGCGGTCATTAGAGTTCCCCGCATCATCCGGGGTTGGTGGAAGCGGACGATTAGGTGGTGCAACAGGAATACTTTCTAAAAATTACAAAATTGACGCATTTCACCGTATGGAATTGGAAGTATTTGAATAAATAAAGCAATAATCGGAAGAAAGGAACTAATTTATAAAAACTTTAGTAAATACCTTTCCCTTCGTGAACAACCATGGACTGCATAGTGTCATTGCTGTAGACATCTGGAACGCTATAATTTCAAAAAAAATCAATTAAAATACGAAAACATATTGCATTACATCTATTACAAATTTGCCTTAACCTAAATATCATAAATCTTTACCCAGGCAAAAGAGGACGAGGTGGATCCGAAGCCAGTAACGTTCCATCGTTTCTGACCTTCCCATCGTCCTCATCTGTCTCTTCGCTGTCAGAATGCACAATCAACTGACTGCTATGGTTTCCAAGGATATTATGGTTAACGTGATTCCCATTTTGCCGCGGAGAATCCAACGGATCAGCTCCCAATTCATTTAGATGAGCAGCCAGCACTTCCAAATCCTAAAAGGATAAAAAAAATTCAGGAATTCATTGAATAATTGAGCAGATGCACAAAAAACTCGCAGTTAAGCATTACAATTTGGAATTCTCACCTCAGGTCTTCGAATTGGAGCCTTGAACTGATTGTAATTGCGATTGTGCTGTTGCGGCGGTTGTTGGTGATGATGATTGGTAGGTGGAGTTGTGGGTTTCCTTTCATTGCGTTCTTCACGTGGTAATGGCGGCAAAGGCTTGTTGGGGGCTACATTTTGGGGATCAGGCACAACTAATAAATAACATTTTCACTCAGTTTTGTTGCCTCGACCACATCCCGAGAACCAACATTCTCAGGCGGAGACAAGTGCATGAGTGTGTCAAACGTAAATTGTATGTTACCAATTATGCGTTGTGGAGGAACTGCTGCAGGTTTAGGAAGTGGGGCCGAAGGCTCTGGAATCAACACAGGGGGTGAGTGATTATTCTGTTGGGGAGGTGCATTGGGTCTGGGATCATTCGAGGTGAGCGTTCTTCCTTCTTGAATTTGTTGGAAGTTGCGTCGCAGTGTGGAATCTGACGAGGCTGGCACAATTGAACTGTTATGTGTGAAGAACAATTAGCAAATTTTAAACGCAAATGCAGAGTTAATCTTAAGTTAATAAGATTGTGGTCAATTCCTAAAGCAGCGCAAACCTTGGTTCTCCTGCAATAGCAGCTTCTTCTTCCTCATTATCACTTCCACTATAATGATATTCTTCTCTTTCTTCTCCTATGTATGGCAAAAATACAATCTCAACAACGAAAATTGTTTCGACCAGCTATGATATTTAGATACATTTGCGATGAAAGAGCGCGCATAAGAGCTACATAGTATCAATTTTTACCAACCTTTTTGCTTGTGTTTTTTAACTCGGTCAATGTGATCCTTAAGTTGAATGCGCACTTGTCTTTCCGTCGGCTGGTCTTTAATAAACGGGTGCTTTAATAGGTTGTCAGTGTAAGGGCGCTGGTGATAATCTTTCACGAGTACGGTTTCAATGAACCCGTGAAACTTTTTAGACCTAACAAATAAGTCGGTAATTGGAAATTGTCAACCTTTAACTTCAAAATAAAAAACAGAATTTGAATGTTTACCATTTCTTGGACTTCAGTCTTGGAGGGGGATTGCGAGGAATGAGAAAAAGTGCTCGCATCGGGTGCATATCACAGAGAGCTACAAAATGGCGAAAAATTGCATGAGAATCAACAGGGGCATGGATTCCATGCATACCGTAATGTTTACACTTCAACGAGTGAGTTAATCAGTTTACAGCAAACTTACGTGGTTGCGACTCAGCCATTTCAAGTGCTGTTATCCCCAAGGACCAAAGATCACTCTAGAAACGAATTTAATTAGGACATCAGTGATATTTTGTAGTTCCAGCCATATGATGTTGTTCATTATCGTTATTAACAAAGAAAGGCAAAAAAAATCGAAAACACACTCAGTTCTGCTCAGATCAATTCTAAGGGAATCCCGAACAAGCTCAGCCTCAATAGGACATTAAATACAAAGGTTCGACAGTCAATGGCAAATCACGTACTCGATTGTCATAGGTGGCATCAGGATTTTCATCACAGGCAATGACTTCTGGTGCCATCCAATAGGGAGTTCCAATAAAAGTGTTTCTCCTTCCAATGGTACGATCCAGTTGTGCACTGACACCAAAATCCACTGGGGAAATCAAGAATAGTAACAAAATTTGTATAAAAAAAAATTCAAAACCAAACAAAAGCCAAAACTACAGGACAAATAAGCTGATCAGTTAGTAAATCGACCTACCAAGCTTAACTTCTGCATTATCCGTAAGTAATACATTTTGTCCTTTGATGTCTCGGTGAATGACCTTGTTAGCATGAAGATGACTCAATCCCTGTAATACAATTATCGTATTTTATAAAATGGCTTATCACTCATAGTTAACCATAGAAATAAAATTTGTTCATGTAATTACAGAATCTGCGAACTACTCGCATGGATTTTGCTTTAGTTTATTTCACCCTTTACACACGTAAGCAATATAAAACGTGAAATTACCCGAAGAATTTCCCGGCAAATATACGCTATCCATTCTTCTTTTAGCGACTGACCTTTGGTAGCTGTTAGTTTTATAGACAAAAGGACGTACTTAATGGCACTCATAAATCAGCTAAAGGTCAAGGAATAAGACCAATAAAACAATACTCCCCCACTTACATTTGACTAAGTCAGTAACTGAACCTGCTCCGCAATATTCCATAACAAGCTAGAATTAGAGTAGGATATTAGAAACAACTCTGGGGAGAAGCGCGATTCAGTACTTGATAAAAGTCTTTGGAATAACACCAATGAGTGGCTATTAAAAGTTATACCCATAGTTGGTCATCCTTTCCTGGGGGACTCTTCTTGATGAAGGCTCCATAATACGTGGCTATATTCCTATGATGGGAAAACTGGAAACAGAATTCGATTCAACAGTGTTAACGAATCATTAAATATTCGGCTAGAAATTAGATCAAGAATTTAATTTTTAATTTCAATGAGAAATACCTGTATATGTAGGTCAACCTTCAAACCTATTGTTTACATTCAATCAGCGTATAGTACCACGTGTACAATGTTTATCCGAGTAATTGCTTACTATGATATCATACCTTTTTTAGGACATTTATTTCCAATTTAATTTCCTCTTCTTCGTCCTAAAAGAGATAAAAGCAAAAGATTTTGCCATCAAAAACTTGTTCTTAAGTGCTCATAGCTGCACAAGCTTACAAAATCAATTGTTAACCATTCATACAAGTCCTACATTTTAACAAATCCTTTCATCATTGTTATTTTATTTGCATGTCATAATATTTGTAAAACGTACATGATTATGGTATTTTTCTCAGTACATTGTACATCTACAGTGTACTTGAATTCACATCAGAACTCTTTAAACATCCGTTAGAAACAAACGATGTAACCTAGGTTGCTAGATTACCTACAGTGTACATATGTACAGTATTTACATTATAGGTTATTCTTGGTAAACTTTATCATTTGCTAAATCGAATCGAAACCAAGCTCCTAACAAGCTACACATTCAATTAATTGCAATTTATTCTTGCAACAAATTCCAGAGCGTGTAGCCTACATGTAAATAATAACTTAAGTTATTTTCAGAAATAAGCAGCCTTTTCTATATCACAAACAAGATTCCCATAATACCCTTAATGAAGGTCGCCATGTCGACAATCACCTTGAGCGCAACGCGCACCTGTCAAAATTACTCCACTACATTAATGAAATACAGTGTATTTGTTTGACAACAGCATCCAGATATCAAATGCAAATAAACAGTGTTAATAAAGTCAATACAAAATGCCATCAAGGCCTAAAATTGCTACTTTGCAGAAATCCCATTGGGAGATATTGAGGACCAATGAAATATACCCAGATTTCTGTACAGTATGTCACTGTTCAAGATTAAATAAAAAAAATATCTTCACAACAATGAACAATCTAACAGCTAGAGTAGAACTCAAATAGTAACGACGTTTTTTTTGCGTTTATGCGTTGAATATGAACCAACCATCAGTCAAACAATTTGGAGAATTAAGGGACACCATCAAACCATCACACCATCAAATTATCACACCATCAAACATGTTTGGAAATACGTGGTGATCATAATTCGTAACTTTCCCTACAAAAATTAATTTTTAAAAAAGTAAACTTAGTTACAAGTAAAGTTCACTCGACACTTGGCCCATACAGTGTAGGTGTTCTTCTAGTTTATTCTCCAGAAACTTGGCTCTTGTAACTAAGAGTTTTTCAAAAATATTTTATGTAATGAAGGTAAGGCTTTATGATCGCTCAGTGCATCGTTTGCAATTTTTTTTCCACGATGAGGTATGTTGGTATCCCATCCAACACTGAGAAAAAAATTACAAAAATACACCCAAAGTAGCCTGTGCATCCCGTTTTTACAAGTGCATTTTTTTCGTGATTTCCCTGCGCATCGATCAAACAAAATGCGAAAACTACTCGAAACGCTTAACATTCAAAATGCATAAGCGCCATAAGATCATTCTCGAGAAAACTTGGTTCAGATTCCCCTTCAGGAACTGGAAAACTGCACTCAAGATCGTAATGAGGAGCGAGTGTGCCTTGAATACATTGAGCGAGAAATCACTCAAGATACATTCCTTGCGGGAAAAAAAATAAACGTTATGCTGGTGAGCATGCAATCTAAGGAAGTAAAAGCCATCATTTACCCAAAGAATGCGTGGCGCCGCTTATATTAATTCACAATTAGCAAATTCGCCACTGGAGCAACCGTGTCACCAACAGGCTTCCAGAATGGACTAACCCTTGGCTTAAAAACAGCGACAGCCCAGCAGCTTTATTTAGCCACGGAATGATTTTTTGGCATTAGAGATTGGGAGGGAGAAAAAAAGAGCATTAGGCCTCCATGCAGATCAATAGGATCTTAACCTCAACTCTTACAGGACTTAATCTACGAGCCATCATCGCACGCTGGAAGACGTAAAGACTCGGTCTGAGCGCACTTATGTGGCTGAAGTTACAAATAAGCACTTCTTGAGCGAAACGCCTCCAGGAATGTGCGATGCAATCCAACAGCTAAATGTTTGAAACTAGGCCTAGGCCGGCTCAATCCGCAGAAAGCAAGGCCGCAAAAAAGGCATATAGCCTTAGATTTGATTAACCCTCCTCCCCCCCTGATATTTCAGACCCCAATTTCATATTACAGTTTTCTGAAATGTGCCGGGAGCGTAAAGAGAAGCTAAATGAGTGCACGTGGGCAATTCAATATCGCCGAATTTGGCTAAAAAATGTATCGATCGTGAGAGATATTGCCTGCACCAGACAGGGTCGTCCAATTCGGTGAAAGTACAAGTCGTTATGTCAGCAACCAAAGGAATCGTGACGAGCCTCCCTGTGTAACGTAAAAGGAGGCCCTGGTGCCAGTCAAATTCCATTTGCATTCATTCACTGGCAAGTCTGTCATCATCAGAAATTATTGTTGGACGAGAATATTATAATGTATTTTTAGAAGCACTTCACACTTGGTGCTACTGTCTGTCGTTACCTAAAAGCACATGTGAAGTCAATTTGGAATTATATTTTCATTTCCACCTGACATGCATTTACTGGCTTTCAACTGGATTTCATGAGCAGTTCACCCATGTGATCATACATTTGACAAAATCTTTCGAATACAAAGATAAAATTTTCAACTTCAGGAATCGTGACCACCCTGACCACTGAAACGTAAAAATATAACATATGCTAATGCAGACAGTTTATAGCTAATTATAGTGTATGCAAATAGGAGATTAACAATCCATGATTATTCATTTTTTCCACAGAATTGCTCTTAATTTTTTTCAAATATGACAGGCTCTGTAAATTTATTTTATTTCCTGAATTTCCCTTGAACGTTTTCAAGCCAAATCAATTTTCCTGACAGTGCCATGGTATGAAAACATGGGAGACTAATGTACAATCATTCTCAAAAGGCATTCGGTCAGGTTTATAGGTATACACATTCACAACTAATACTTCAGGTAGCCTAGATCGAAATCAGGAAAACGCTAATATTTTCACTAGAAATATAAAAAGCAGTTATTCCAATGAAAAGTTAAATATACCATGCAGCATTTCCTCCAATGCGAATAACACCAGAACAATACCGGCAATTTGATTGAACAACAATTATACGGTAGGGCCTGCATGTATAGAGATATGTGCTGTTTATTGCCTACAGCGAGTTTCGATTCAACAGGCATCACCTAAATGAGGACCATATGACAGCTCCGATTTAGTGATACAAATTCAATTTAATGATAACAGCTAAAAAGTTCAATTGACATCAACTACAGTGTATGCATCAAAGGGGCCACTGCAAAGCTGATGGACAGAACACTGAACTGGTCTTTAGGATGGTTTCATCAGCAACCACAGAAAGACAGAAGTGTCATCACACTGAGTGTACTATATGTAAACATGCTTGTTTTAAAATTCCTATTGATCCCCGGTGGTGTTTACTCCCGGGTCGCTCAACAATGTTGTCATGGTGTCATGACCGCATCATTGGAGGCACGCAGTCATGTGACAGGCCTGTTTACAAAGTCGACGAGCCAATGTCTGTGGCGCAGGCAGTGCCTGTTGCTGTCTGTCCAAAATTTAAATCCACACGCTGACTACACCTTTTCATTAGGGAACAGTTCAATGCCATTATTGACCAGCGTTAGCCTCAATAAAATGGAAAAACACGAGCCCTCGGTGCGAGCATCGTGGGAATAGTAATTAGCTAATGTGTCTTTAGTCCATGTTTAGTGCTGGCGACCATGCTGCCGGGTATTGCAGCTACACTTTCAAACAAACTGCAACATGTTTCACAAGAGAAATTGCCCATCTTTCGTTTAAATTGGCAAACTGTTATCTTCACCCCACCCCGACATGAGCGTGTAGTTTAATGTGCCTTTCAGTTAATTGCTGCAGAGAGGATCCAGACCTGCACTGCCTGAATGATGCTTCCTTATTGCGTGCAATTCACTAATGCTCATTAACAATTTCGCCATGAGATCATACCTGAGTATCAACAAAATATGCACGAAATTGTGTTGTTCTCCTTCTCACTTGCCACGATGCAACGTCCACTAGATGTAATTTGGGCATGGTCCCAAAGACATTGAGAAGCAACATTTAGGGATTGAATGTTCTCCCATCAACAGTCAGGGGAACAGCAGCAATTGTTGCAAATCACTGAATTTGCACATGTCGGAAGCAAAGTTACCATTCAGTCATATGCAACATGTGCTCAGCATGCCCAATGTCTTTAGTAGCGCGTTATCTGATGACAGGCAATTCTGGTCGAAGGAGATGAAAGAGTTACCAGGAATGGAATGAAGAATCTTGCAGGAAGATGTGGTTACATTTATTCTGAACCAAACCTTCACAAGTCAAACACAATCAACTAGATTGAAAGCACGGAGCTGCATTCATCCACAACAGATCAATTAACGCCAATGCTCAAATGATGCACCTGCCTACTTGACCCTGGACATGGCGGCACATGTTCATGAGGAACTGATAAGCTCGCTTCATTCAGCGATTCGGAACAAACATTGCATTTCCATTGAGGTATCGTGCTGATGAACCTTCTTTCAGCCAATATCGAGGAAATGTTTATTTACCACCGAAAAAGTTACAACACTATAAACACTCCTAAACGGGCATTACTCAACTATAAACACAACGTACAAATACTTTCGCCGACCAAAAAAACGAGATTTAAATGCAACACTGGCCGTTCTGATCACTCAGGCTTGAAAGAACAAGGTTGTGATGGTATCTTGAATGAATCGATGCAATAGGAATGAGCTTCTTGCCAACATCAGATAAGAAATAGGAAATGCGATGCAAAGACCGAGCACATGGAAGTAGCTTTGTGGCTTGGCGGTTATCGCGCAATTATAAAGGACGTCTTAAAAGCTTTCTTACAACTTTCCTACAATTTCTTATCATCGCAATACATGGCTTGGGGAGCTATTCTGACAGTACATGCTAAGTGCTTTGGAATCAGGATGGTAGCCAGACGACGACGCACCTTCTGCAACTGCTTAACAAGGTACATGTACTTATGTCTCCTTGGCTGCCACTTTTGGTTCCGCAATACTGCACTGTCAGACTCAAATTGAAACTCCGTTTTTGGGTGAGAAATACCAATTTCCTGTAGGAGCATTTTCGTGTCTTGACTCAGAAACAGCAATAATTTACATCCCCGACACCATCAGCTTGTGGCAGTCATACACCAGCGTTCATAGGAGTTTGGAATAGTCATGAAAAAGTCATGACAATCTCATTAGAGTCATGGAATATGTCTTTGAATGATACACTGGACATTTTAGTATATAGTCAGATCACCTCACCTATCAATGTCACGGTTTAGATGCCATTTAAGTAGATCATGTAGTTACCCTTTGGAACTGACCTTTAGGAAATGGCAGAACGTACCATCCAAAATGTGTCAAAGCACATTGGGGACGTTGAACAATGAAAGCAGCAGCTTGGGAGGGGTTGCAAACTAAATTTACTCTTCTTTATTTACATTAAATTAAAATTTGAGTTAAAATTGATCATTTGTCATCAGTTCGAGTACAAAAGTTTGCCAACGAAGTTTTTTAGAGCCTTTATGTGGCTATAAAAATGTGTCATTGATAGACATACTAACTTCCCTCAAGTCCAAATATTTTTTGCAAATAATGTGTCATCGCTTAGAAGCGGGGGTGGGTGATCATGCAAGTTCAAACATGGAGGAAGTTGTCCGAAAATCATAATTTTGTGATGGCAATATTTGGACGGTTCCATAGTCTAACAGGCATTGAACATTTTTGGATGTCATTGAAAAGTCATGGAATTTCCTATGCCAAATCCAGTAGACAGCCAGGCAGCATAAGGGGTTAGTGTGATTGGTGACAAACACTGATGTTTTCCTTGTGACACAGAAAACAGCAACATGGTAAAAGTTTCAAACCGACAAACTTCTGTCCTGACATCCGAGCAGCTGGCCCAATATAGCCCAGAAATTGACCAAAACTTGTGTATGCGGTTACATTTCTTGGGCAGGCCTGTGGGCCTCGTCTTCACTTTTAAAATTTAAAACCGTCTGCAGCTGTTTGTTAACCCCTGATTGGCCCCACCAGGCCCCCTGTTCGTCTGCCTGTCATGCGGCCACAAATGAGAACCCACTGATAAATGAACTGCGAAGTCAGGTCCCAGCTCTTGCAGTTCAGTAACCCAAGTAGCTGTCAGCGAGCTTTGAAGCTTAACTTGAACTTAAAACCCCATTCATTCCGCACACAGTCTAGCTATTCTGTCAATGTTATCGTTCCAATTAAAACGGAAGCAAATCCAGGCAGTTAAGGTCAGATAAACGAGGTCATGATCCGTGGAGGACTTACCACCTAATAGAAATGCAATTCTGAAATGGACACGTTCGCACTTGTGTGACCGAGTCAATACCGACATGTGTCGAGGGATTTTCTATAAAAGCCTTTAGGGCGTGGCAGGTTTTTGAATGTCGTTTACATCTAGTCTAGCAGGTAGTCCGTGTCTGTAGGTTCATTCGAGTTCAGACTCCAAATATGGCAGATTTTTTGCCATTTTGGCCCACGCGCAACACCAAAAAAATCTAAATTCAAACACACGGAATGTGCCGTAATTTCTGTTATGTTCGGGCAAAATGGGGTTTGCAATTTTATTTGAAAACCCGACAGTATATGGCTATATCCTGTTGTCTCCCACTACCAGTGCAGTTTGCACCTCACGAGGGGTACATACATTCCCATTTGACAGGTAACAGGCACATAAAGCATGCTCAGCTTTACAAATCACAATCAACAGACATTCCAATTTGAATGTGTATTGATCAGCTGTTTAGAAACGTCGACTTTGATCAAATGCACTGAACCGTATGCACATACAGAAAACACATTCTGTGGACAGATGCATCATAATAAGATACATGTTCACTGTACATTCAGTAAGTGTCACATGTTTCGAAATAAAAACAAGGAGTGTAGTTAAACTAGCACTTATCTAGTTAAAAGTACTTTTGAACACCTTTTCTTCTATGTTTGGTAATAGTCGACGGACTGTCGACCTACGACATTTGTAAGTCCGACTTATGTTTTCACAGCCCATTCATGGTCAGCTTAATCATTTAAAAACAAGGTAAAACTTGAAATGAAAAAATAAAATACTTTTGTTCACAAAATATGCTGAAAAACTTAGGAGTGAACATTAAGAAAGTTTGGAAGGATGGATTTTTGAGAACTTAAGTAACAAAGTTATAGAAAGTGACATCAGAAACGTCAAACTGAATGTTCTGTTGTACATAAGGAATTACTGTACAGGTCTGTCTAGTTGACACAACAATACTATCACCACGGCATTTTTAAAAAATGCATGCGCTCATATGCCAAATTAAATACTTCCTGATATCGCTTGATGTTCATTTTACTAATGCAATGTGTACTTCGTCCGCATTACATCATCTAATCATGTTATCATGAATTTAGTCTATGTCTACGACAGTTTCGATTCACACCAGCACACAAGTCTTGGAAAGAAATCATCTTGATGAACTGACAGAATGATTCATGAACAAACCCATTATATCAGCTGCACCCTTCCTTGTGTATACATAGTTGTAGTCACAAAAGTTCGCTAAATCCAGAACTGGCCATTGCCATCCTGGATTTTAAATTGTGCCAACAGCATTGGAATTTTTACCGCATACATATAGTACCAATCTGCATCTATGCCAATGCAGCCATGGGTTTTCTAGACTAAAAATCATCAATGGAAAATGATCTCAATTAGGCAAAATGATCCACAAATGAAAGCCCAGAAGATCAGCAAGGTGCGTTTATTTCTGGAGCATAAAACAGCATCGAACACTAATGAAACCCACCTGCCCGCTCCAGAAAAACACGTTTCAAGGTGATTCACTCTGAAAAGTGCAACCAGCGTCGCAGTAATTAAACCCTAATATACTTTTCCAGATAACAGCCTTATGGCAAAAAAGTCCCCTGTACTCGATCATTCGCACCTACGCCCATCATCCGAGACAGGAAACGACCTTCCCATAGCCTGCATGCGAACCAAGAAATTTCCTGAAGGCCTCCAACAATTCGTGCTCTTTCAACGACATGCTCCTTGGCAATTAATGGATGAGAGGTTAGTATTCTCGCCATGTTTGGGATCTTGTCAACGTAAAAAATGAATACCAAATCGTAGACTTGGTCCCAAAACGGTCTGACCTTGCACTGGTTTCTGGCGCAAGCAGATTATTTGCCTGAGCAATGAAGCAGCTGGCATTAATATTCCAGCAAACTTGATTGACTATTAATCACTAACATATTGCAACTGGAATCACATTTGGTTCGGATGGTTAGGCTAGTTTTCTCACATTTGCATGATTCTCGATCATACCATGTTTCATAGCATTACCAATTGATCGAGGTGATGGATTTTCAGCATGTTGCTTTAAAACGTTGATCAACAATAATATCAAAATGGGATACTGAGGGACGCACCACAACTTAGTAGATTTTTGTAATGAAATTGTCATAAACATACTCATAAACAACTAAAAATTCAGGTTCCAAATCAAATTATTGAGAACACAGATCATGAGAAGTGGCATGAACTTATCAGAACAATTTGCTTGGTTGATATTTTTTTCTGAAAAGTTTGGATATCAACTTTTCAGTTTTTTCCCCAAAGGGGAAAAACTGCAGCAGAACAAAGCTGATGAGCAAAGATGATGATCTCCATTCCTGCATGCAACATTTTTGGGCTTTTTCCTTCTTTTTGGTAATTTCCTCTTCATCAACAGACTTTTTGAGCCCATTCTCCCTGATAATTCTACAGATAGGTCATACATAAAAGAGGTTTCCCTTTTTATTTGTTGCATTTGTCACATTATTTTCCATTTTTTACAGAAATTGCCATATTTTGTCACATTTGTCACACAGGTTTCAAATTGTCACATTTGTCACATCGGCCACATCCCTGGAACACAGATCACGAGAAGTGGTATGAACATTTCAGAACTATTTGCTTGGCTGATACTTTTTCTGAAAAGTCACTTTTTGAATACCAACTTTCCAGAAATTTCCAGGTTGATGGTCACCATAAATAATCAACCTTAAAGCCTTACACAAACCAAAGAAGAAAAAAACTGCAGCAGAACAAAGCTGATGAGCAGCCATACTTCGCTTGATTAGATCCCAACAATAAAGAGATATTCGATTATTTTTGTCAACTAACATGACTTCGCACAACAGGCAATCATCCCCTGCTTTCATACGCCTGTGATTCAACCTGTAGGAAGCACAAGATGACCTCCGCAATTCCTCGTGTGATTCACGAGGAGCAATGCGACCTAAACCAGCATCCTGGTTGCAGTCCATTTACGGAGGTGTTTATTAGAGGCCGTGATAACCAACCACAACCTGGAGGTCAGCAGATGACGCTGGTAAGCACCTTGCGAAAGGCATGCCCCAGCCTTAATTAATTTCAGCCTTGTCCTAGCAGATTATGTGTTTCGAAACAATTCTAGTTGGTCCAAAGACGTGACTTTGAAAGACGTTTCGACACATCTGCATTTTCCGCCTGGGCATCAATCAGTCAGCGTTAGGCAGAAAATCCTCTTGTCAGCTGAGGGTTCCATCAGCAGCAGCGCATTTTGTAAGGTGCCTTAGCAATTTGCAAGAATCCATTACCAGCAGCCCCAGAAGTTGAAACATGTGCTTTTACTTTCTCCCAAAATTCAATAGTGACGTGTCGGAGTTAATGGCTCGAGAGTAATGTTGTTCCTGCCAAGAGTAAACTCCAAATAGTGAGTGGGCGTCTTCGGAAACGGGGCGAACAACCGACATCTTTGTTTGACAAAAACTAGCAAATTGAAGCTCTTTCCCAGCGGGACTCAAAAATGTGCAGGGCATTTTCGGATAAAACAATGGGAGTCATGATAAAGATCAAAGGTCCAGTGACCAGTGATAGCTGCCAGCGGGTAGACCATGTCATTAAGACGTGGTTTATGAAAAACACATTGTCCATTAACCGTTTTGCCCCACGATCATGTGGACTCGTAGAGCAATTTAGGCCAAGAGCCATCCAAAAGTAGTCGAGTATTCGATGACTTGTTAGTTTCCTCCTTGTTTCAGCAATCGACATAATCACCTCCCAAACGGGCAATATGACATGAACGCCATTAACGAATTTTTGGCGAATTAACTGGATTACCAATGATTGATCACTGGTTGACCCCCCTCCCCAAATTGAAGACATCATACTTGCACGCCCCGTGATGCTTTCAAATTGTGAAATTGAAGTCAATTCGGATGGCATTCCGATAGCATCATGTGACACCATTACATGATGACTGCAAAGGACAGGACATTGGTAGGTAATGTGCCATCAAATTCAAATTGTCATGAAATGCACGAATATTGACTGTCTAAAAATGTCCAAAAATTTAATTACAAAAAAAATATCCTATGGTCTCATGCAGTGCAGGCATGTGACCAGCTACATGTCACATTTTGTCACATCCAAGAATTGGACATTTGTCACATTTTGTCACATGCAAATATTGCATTTGTCACATTTTGTCACATGCAACTGTATCTGCAATAATGTTACACTTCATTCATTTTTTTTTTCCTTTTTACACACGTTTTGGATAACTGATTTAAGTTTTCATCAGCAAGCTCTATTGCCGCCTTGGCGCT